>ML281341.1:44043-88813 GCA_005239495.1 Nicotiana undulata | reverse complement strand
GATAAATGGCAAGGAGTACAACATAGTGGAAATAAGCAATTCAGAACACCCGGCAAGGGGGAATCATCAAGTAGTAACTCAAGAAATGCCCGGCAAGGGTCTCAGCTATAACCAATTACCTCAATCACGTACTCTACACTTGTATTACCATTCGTATCAACACTTCTCAAACTCAATAGCCAATACTTTCAATCAAGAATAAATTACCAAGTAAAGACAATCTCATAATATACTAAACATGGAAGAAATACTGCAATTTCTATCAAAATAGACTCACGGGCATGCTTGACACACATTGCATAGGTACTCGTCACCTCACCTATGCAATGAACATGATATTCACTTAGCACATAGCAAATAATACCTATTCCCTCACCAAAGTTAGGCAAGACACTTACCTCGGGTCCAAAATAGAGCGATCAACCCTCTAACACCGCCTTTCCTTTATAATCCGGCTCCGAAACGATATTATCTAGACATATTCAACTCAAGTATATCAATAATGACTCAATAACTCAAACCCATAGTCTATTTATCCTTTTCTAATCATTCTTCCCAAAATTCCAAAATTTGACCCCGGGCCCACGTGGTCGAAACTCGAGGTTCGGACCAAAACACGATCACCTATATCCCCACGATTAAGAATATACCATTTGTTTTTTAAGATCCAACCCCAAATTGGGGTTGAATCACCCAAAAATCTCAAAAAACCTAACACTACTCCAAAACCCAATTTCCCACTTGGTTTTATGATTTTAGACCTAGTTTTCTAGTGATTAATGATGGAAAATGGAAGAAGACGATGTAGGAAACACTTACCCAAAGGTTTATTGAAGGTTCCTAACTTGGGGGTCGACAATGGAGGTTGGAGGGGGAGAAGAAGGCTGAAAATGGTGAGGTTCCGTATGGAGTATTCTGTTTTTTAGGACTTAAAATAACTGGGCGATTTTGTCCTCTGCGATCGCGGAAAAGGGGCTGCGATCGCAGAGCTTGAAGTTGTGCTACTATGCGATCGCAGAAGGGGGAATGCGATCGCGGAAGGAAACGGACCTGGTGTCTGCGATCGCAGACGAAACAATGCGATCGTAGAGAGATACTACCCTGCCCCCACCTGACTCCAACGACACGTTATGCGATCGCGGAAAGCGGGATGCGATCGCGGAGAGCATCTGGGCATAAGTCTGCGATCGCGGAGGTAAACGTGCGATCGCAGAGAACAACAATTTTTTCCCCAATTTAGCCTATGCGATCGTGAATCAATAGCTGCGATCGCAGGGAAGGAAACACCAGACACCAGCAATTACACCAGATTCAGTGCAAGCCCTTACATTCTCTTTAATCATAAGTTAAAGAAAGTAAAGAAGGCTCTATCAGTGTGGAGTAAATCAACATTTGGAGACATATTTCAGAAGGTAGCTAGCATGGAAGAGGTTGTTCTGGTTCATAAGAAAGAGTTTGAAGCAAATCCTACAAAAATGAACAGGGAAAGGTTACAAAGGGTGCAAGCAGAATTGATCAAAGTGTTAGCATTGGAGGAGAAGTACTGGCAACAAAAGGCAAGCATGACATGGTTCAAGGAGGGAGATAGGAGCACTAAATTCTTCCATATTCAAGTGAAAGGTGGAAGGAAGAGATTACAGCTTGATAGAATTCAAAACAGTGAGGGAACTTGGATTGAAGAAGATGAGGAAATTGCAACTGAGACAATCAAGTTCTTTGAGGAACAGTTTACAGAAACAGTAATCCCTTCAAAATTTAACATCATAAATCATGTGCCTAGATTGATAGAAATGGAGCAGAATGCTGATTTGATAAGGCAACCAACCAAAGAAGAGGTCAAAATGGCAGTATTTGGACTTAATGGAGACATTGAGGGGGGCCAGATAGTCTAACAGGCAGGTTCTATCAGACATGTTGGGACATCATAGGAGATGACCTATTTGACATGGTGAGAGCATTCTTTAATGGACATGACCTACCTAAGCGCATCACACACACTAACCTTGTTTTGCTACCAAAGAAAAAAGAAGTTATCACTTTCTCAGACTTAAGGCCTATAAGTCTCAGTAACTTCTCTAACAAGGTTATTTCAAGAGTGATACATGAGAGGTTAGTGGGGTTGCTACCTAATATGATTTCTGAAGAGCAAGTTGGCTTTGTTAAGGGCAGGAGTATTGTTGAATATATTCTACTTACTCAGGAGATTGTGACAGATATGAGGCTTAGAACCAAGGCAGGACCTAATGTAATTATGAAACTAGGCATGGCAAAGGCTTATGACCGTTTGTCTTGGTTATTTCTGACCATGAAACTAAGAAAATGGGCTTCTCACAAAGGTTCATAGGCATGGTCGGATAGTCTCAAACAACTGGTACTCGATCTTGATCAATGGACAAGCTCATGGTTTCTTTAAGTCATCGAGGGGGGTAAAACAAGGAGATCCACCGTCTCCCACTTTGTTTATTCTAGCAGCAGAAGCTTTATCGAGGGGCCTTAATGCACTACATCAGAACCTATACTTCTGTGGATTTGGAGTACCCAAGTGGATTCCAAAGATCAATCATCTTGCATATGCAGATGATACGATCATTTTCTCCTCATCAGATGATACATCACTACAACTAATCATGGAGGTGATTTATGCATATGAATCTGCTTCTGGACAGCTGGTGAACAAGACAAAGTCTGATGTCTATTTACACCACCTATAAGACATAAATGTAGCTAACAAGGTGGAGAGGATCACAGAGATAAAGAGACAAGAGTTCCCTATTATCTATCTGGGTTGTCCTATTTTCTACTCAAGGAGAAAGTTGAAATATTATCAACCTATGAAACCAAGGTGCTGGATAGGTTGCAATCATGGAAGGGTAAGTTGTTGTCCATAGGTGGCAGGGTAGTTCTCATTTCTCATTTACTACAAAGCATGCCCATGTATTTATTATCAGGTGTTAACCCTCCCAATTCTTTGATAAATAGACTCTACAAGATATTTACACAGTTCTTTTAGAGCAGCTCTATAGGGGGGTCCAATAGACATTGGGCATCTTGGAACACATTATGTAAGCCATGTGAGAAAGGGGGGTATAGAATTTAGGTCATTGCATGATGTAGAAAAAGCATTGTTCTGTAAATTGTGGTGGAATTATAGAACAAGCCAAGCTTATGGAGCTCCTTCATGAGTCAGAAGTACTACAAGAAGATGAATATTGTGATTATTCCATGGAGGAGGAATGATTCTCATATTTGGAGAAAAATGCCGGAATGTAGGGATTTGATTGAACATCAAATAGTATGGAATCCAAAAATGGGATCTTCACTATTTTGGTTTGACAATTGGACAGGTCTAGGAACACTAAATTTTGAGTTGATGAAATTGTCCATAATGTCTATGATGTTATTGAGGATGGAGGATGGAATATGGACAGGATTTTTGAAATTCTACCAGAGGACATTGCAATACACATCATAGAGAAAATAAAGTCACCTATATCTCAGGAAGTTCTTGATACACCATACTGGATGCTAGAAAGCAGAGGTCACTTTAGTGTTAGGTCAGCATGGGAGTATATAAGAAGGAGATATGAGTCAAGAATAGCATATAAGATGATATGGGTAAAAGGTATTCCATTCAAGATTTTTTTTTTCATGTGGAAAGTATGGAAAACAAAGCTACATTTGGATGACTTCATGAGGAGGTTAGGATATTGCATGCCCTAAAAGTGTTGGTGTTGTGCGCAACCTAAAGAGGAAACTCTGCAACACTTGTTATTCAATTCAGATACAGCTAGGACAATATGGAAATACTTCCTATCGAGGGCAGGCATAAATCTGGAGGGGGTGTCGATGCACCAGACTATTACAAAATGATGGACTGCTGTAGTAGTTGCTAGACTAAAACCAATAATGCAAGCTCTTCATGCATGCATAGTATGGGAACTATGGAAAAGAAGAAACAGTATAAATTATGGGGATGCAGTGTCGACTAGCAGGGTGATTTACCAAGTGTCATCAACACTACAAGCATTGGTGAAAATCACAAATCCAAGGACAATAAAAGTACCTCATAAATGGCATAACCTGCTGTCTATGATGGAAAAGTATACCCCTAAATTGAAGGTGGACAAAGTTATGTGGGAATTCCCAAGGGAAGGCTGGCTTAAGGTCAACACGGATCGGGCATCAAGGGGAAATCCAGGTAGGAGTTATGTGATGACCCAAAGGATCATTTTAAGATGTTAGACCCAATTCAAGGCTTATTAGCCATAAAAGACTAATTTTAAATACCTCGATTTGCGTGCGCATTCCGGGCGTAACACCGGAAAGTTTTTATGTTAAAATATGAGAAATAGTAATTTCTAGAGTTAAACTTTGATTACAGTTCACTTTGGTCAATATTTTAAGTAAACGGACCCGAATCTATGTTTCGATCATCCCGAGAGGTCCGCAGTAAAATATGGGACTCGGGCGTATGCCCGAAAATGAATTCCGAGGTCCCAAGCCTTAGAAATCAATTTTAAAAAAATATCGTTTTACTGAAATATTTATGAATTAAAGAAAAGAAATAATGTTTGAAATCATTGGTATCGAGCCCGTATTTTAGTTTCAAAGCCCGGTACGGATTTGTTATGATATTAAAAGGTTAACTGTGAAATTTGGTAAAAAACAGAGTTCATTCGATTTGATTCGGACATCCGGTTGAGAAATTATGAACCTTAAGAGTTCTTGTTGAAAATGATAAGTTATGAGGTTTAATTCATAGTTTTACATGTTATTTTTATGATTTGACCGTACGAGCAAGTCCGTATAATATTTCTAGACTTGCGTGCATATTTTGTTTAGAGCCCCGAGGGCTCGGGTGAGTTTCGAATAGGCCACGAGATGTTTTATACTTATAGAAAACTGCTGGTTTTTAATTTTGTGGTGTCCAGATCTTTTGTTCTATGCAATCGCATAGGAAGTTCCGCGATCGCATAGAGTAAAGTTTGAGGTCCCTATTTGGTGTACTGTGCGAACGCATCTCCAGGGCTGCGATCACAATGATTTATCTGGGCTGTGATATGCGAACGCATAACACCCTTCGCGAATGCAATGTATTAAAGTAATCCTGGGGGAGAGAAGGCCAGTGTTCTATGCGAACGCATTGGTCTCCCCGCGATCGCATAAGCCCAGCCCCCTTACCCTATGTGAACGCATCCCTTTTTATGCGAACGCATAGGTTTGTTGCCCAACTAATATAAATACTCTTTTAAAAACCGGGCAGACCTTCGTCTTCACCATATTTTCGAGGTTTTCAGCCCTAATAGCGATTATCTTCAACAATTATCATCCCCAAGTCGTAGGTAATCAATTCTAAACTTTGTTCTTTCAAATCCTTACTGTTTTTCATCACTTCTATAGCAAAAACTAAGAATTTTCATGGTAAAAATTGAGGGTTTGGGTAGATTTAGGGAATTTTGTAAAAATCGAATTTTTATATAAAATTGAGGTCTGATTTCGAAACTAATGGCATATTTGGGTTCGTGGGTGAATGGGTAAACATAATTTGGTCTGAACCCCCAGTTTAGACCAAGCGGGCCCGGGGTCGGATTTTCACCTTTTTGAGAAAACTTAGGAAAAACCATATTTTTTAATAAAGTTAGTTCCTTTAGCATAAATTGATGATATTGAATTAATTATGCTTAGATTCGAGCAATTTAGAGGTGAATTCAAAAGGAAAAGCAATAATTGAGCAGTGAGTGGCCTGCGAAATTGAGGTAAGTGTTTGGCCTAACTTTGGCTTGAGGGAATAGGACTCCCCACTTGTTTGCTATGTGAAATGTATGGGCGTGGTGTATAGGTGAGGTGACGAGTGTCTATGCACCACCCAAATGGCATGTTAAACATGATCTTTTCCCTGTTCCTAATTTAATTGATCCCGGTCGTAATGGTTCTTTGTTAGTTATTGTTTCCATGACTACTATACCTCATTACGATGCTGTTAAGTATTATTTGGTTATTTTGGAAGAATATTGGATGTGTATTTGGTTCTCTTGGGGGAACGGAAATGTGGAGTAGTTTGACACTATGTTGGACTTATATATATATATATATACATTCATGTCGGTTTCTTTGACTATTTACATTGTTGTTGTTTAAAGCTTACGGGCTATGTTGTTTTCTGTTTGAAACTTTTTAATCAAAGTTTGGTGTGATAAGGGAGGATAATTGGTGTGATAAGGGTGGATAATTGGTGTGGATAATTGGTATGATAAGGGTGAATAATTGGTGTGATAAGGGCGGGGGGGGGGGGGGATAATTGGTGTGATAAGGGTGGATAATTGATTGTGATATTGTGAATAAGTGGGATCGGGTTGCACGCCGCATTAAGATTGTGAAAAGGGTGAATAATGATGTTTTACTGATATTTTTGTTAACTTTGAAGGATTTGGAAATTTGTTTTTGTTCTACGGGTTTTCTCATATTTAGCACATGTTGAGTATTTTAAAGTAAAGTTTGGAAAATTTGAGTTTTACTTGAGTATTGGTTATAACTGAGACCTGGAAAAGGCGGCTGAGTTATTTTATTGTTGTGCAGTATTTGTTTATTTGATTAGAATTTCTTTCTTGCTTTATTATTTATGTTGTCACAACATATATATTGTTAATGCCCCACCTTAGCCTCGTCACTACTTCGTCGGGGTTAGGCTCGTCACTTATTGAGTACATGGGGTCGGTTGTACTGATACTACACTCTGCACTCTTTTGTGCAGATCCAGGTACTATCCAATAGTAGAGATTTGTGGAGCAACAACCTGTTCATTCGGAGACACGAGTTATATCTGATGGCGTTCGCAGATTCCGAGAGTCTTCTCTTATTTTAAATACGCTGTTTTATTATATTCAGAACAATTATATTATTTCTTTCAGCCTAGTATTTGTATTATTCTTTAGTAGATCGTGAATTGTGACACCAGACTCTGGGGTAGTTCTAAATGTATTTATATAATTAGTCTGTGGTTCGTTTTTATTTAATTGTTCAGTATTTTATCTGTGGAAATTATCTACATTAAGTTTGCCTCAAATTTATTTATTGATGCTTAATAAAATAATCAAAGGAAATTAGATACTCGAATTCTAACATCGGCTTGCCTAGCAAGTGTGGTGTTAGGCGCCATTACGATCCCTAAGGTTTAGAATTTGGGTCGTGACAAGTTGATATCAGAGCATTAGGTTGCTTAGGTCTCACAATTCACGAACAAACTTGGTAGAGTCTGAAGGATCGGTACAGAGAACTTATCTCTCAGAGTCTATTAAGTTAGGAACAATTTCACTTCTATTCTACTCTATCGTGTGAATTTATTCTACCATTGATAATTGAACTTGTCTATTCTTGTCCTCTCACAAATCTCGACAACACGCAAAGTGTCTACAACCAGACAAGAGGTAAAGCCCCAATGGAAGCTACGATTAGGGGAAGAGACAGAAGCGGAGCTTAGTCTAAAGCTCGAACATCAGCACCTATTGTACAGTCTCAAATGGATCTAGATGTGGAGGTTCTAGCTCAGTCGGTACATGTTGGACTAGCTCATATCACAAAAGGATTTATAGCTACTCCAGTGTTGCATAACAAGGGAATAGTTGAAAGCAACAGGGTGGATTTATATGAGCCGTGAAGTTTAACATTTTATATTATTAGGCATTGTGACCTATGAATTCGTGCCAAGTGGAAAAGTCCATTGTCAAGGAAAAGATTGCGAGGCCATGTGTTATATTGATTTTGGCTTGGAATGTATAAGGAAGGATATTTTGCAAGAGATGAATATGGGGATTGCGGTATGTTTGTCTCTTTAATAATACTATACCTCAGTACCGAAGGAGTTATTCAAACAACTTTAAATCTACAGAAGGTCTACTCAGCGCGGCAGTCACGGTTGCAGATTTTGGGGTGCTCCAGAGGGAGTACAATGATTAGCAAGCTTCTAGACTATATGGTTCGTGCCAAGGTTTATTTGTATAGAGCTCTACCTTTGGGATCATTGTGCATCAATAAGGATAAGATTTACCCCAAGGAATAACCAAGGGTACATGAATAAGTGGGGTAGCTCAGCGGTGTTGAGTCAACATTGTAAAGAAGAAATTGGTCGTCGGTGGTTGAGGCAAGCCTATGAAGAGGACGACTAGTCATTGCAACAACAACTATTTGACTCAGTTCTCATAATGCTTTTGAAAGATTTTGTTTCTCGAACTTTCGATTTTGCGTGGAGCTTAGGGTTTGAACGATTGTGTCAAATCACCATGACAATGTCAAAACATGCCATCAGGTTTGATAAGTTAGCCCGTCATACTCCTACGTTGGTTCATATAGCCAGAGTGCGAGTCCCTAGACTCATTAAAGGACTCAAATATGATTGTAAAATTTTGGACAACTCAGGGCAGGTTGATACTTCATTTCGGCTAGTGATAAAAATTGTCCTAGACTTGGGAGAGTCATATTTCATCAGAACACTCAGGCTACGTGCCCCATTGCAGTTACAACTCAACTTACATGTCGAAGGTGGAGACCCAGCCTGTTGGTATATTTTCTATGGTAGGCTGAGGTCGTTACATTAAATGATGTCATTACAAGAACAATCTCTAACTATTATAAAGTGATGATTTCCTGAACTTAATACGATTATGCGTAACTAATAAAATTCTTCTAATATGCTCTACTCTTGGGTGAGCTTCGTAACTCAAAAATATACTTGTGTGAACACTAGTATTGAGAAATTCTATGGAGATAGCTATGTCTATCATTACGTTTTGTAATTTTGTTTAACGGAAAAAATTTGAAAGAAGAAAATGGAATGTTTCGAATCTACCTCTCGGACCAAGAACGCGCCCGCAACTTCGAACTCTACACCTGAGGACTCGTAACTAGAGTAGGAAAAATTCGTATAATATTCTTAAAAAAGATTGCACTGTACTCCTTTGGAACCACAAAATTTTACGTTGCCACAGTTTTAACAATTCTCGTTGGAATTGTGTTGTTGCAAGAATTCATTGGATTTAATAGCTTCTGTTCTTGGAAGGCAAAATGAATTGCTAAACGTTTCTCTCTTTGGTGTTAAGAATATTAGAAATGAGTTTGATTCAGATTGATATGTCTTTGAGAATGACCTTTTTGGAGAGTTATCAAAGTGATAATGTTTCCTTCCCCACTTTCTAATTGAAATCTCTTTGGTAGTGAAATGTCTTGGAAAATGTAGTAAAGGTGTGACTATATGCCACCTAATAAGAAGTGAATCCTAGTCATTTCTTTATAGTGTAGCCAACTGCCACGTTTTTGGGGTAAGAATTATTGATCTTTATCCACTTATTAGTTAATTAGGTAATGTCTCGTTACGCGGTAATTAATTAATTACCCGCATAATTTAAAACTTATCTCGAATTACTCAAAATTCTACCTATTTTTAATATACTTCATATATTATACTAACGTAGTCATATGGTATCTTGTATGGTACTAGTCCATAATTATCGGGTATTAATTTTAGACATAATTTTTTTACGGGTCTTTACATCCTCCCCCACTTAGAATCATAACTTAAGAACTTCAAGTTCTTGATTTCTATAACAATGCACCTGACCGACCTATACTACTCGGAATGACACCAAACATTACAGGCAAGTCATAAATCATAAGAAGCCGCTATGGGAAGTCTCGAGGTAGGGTAACGGGGTCCTAATACGCAGAACGACCAGTCGGATAGTTAAAACATTGATCTATAGCAATTCAAAATTCATCTCACGTAAGGTCTAGTTCTTCACTTTCATCATCCTTTTCCATTTCTTGATCTACTCCACCTACAAAAAATTTCAAGGTCACATGATGTGCTTTACATAAGATATGATCCACAAAACAACAGTAACAAAAATCAAATGTACATCAATAACTATGCATATAACACATATGAACATTGTGAAACATCTCATGCCCAGTAAAAGGGGTTAAGGTCCATATTTATCTAGAAACACAATTCACTGGATATTCATTTGCTTTATGTAGGCGATCCTCCTCTAGTTTTGTAGATATTTCATTAAATAGGATGACCGAAGGAAGCAAGTGATTGACATGTAGTACATACCAATGTTTTAGTCTCCATCAAACTGCGACTATCCGGCAAAATCTATATACTGTAAAATAATGCCAAAAATGCTAAAAGTTGTAAACACAAGTATCTAAAACAATTAACAGGGTTTTCCCTGCCCCCAAAGCTTTTTTGTTTCTCTCTTTCCCGATCACCAAAGTAATAATACACAATAAAGAGTGTTCCGGACTTATTTGTGTCATTTTCAGGATTTTCCGCCTCTTCCAACATCATAACAATTTTCCTGGACTTAGGCATCCTCTCTTTCACTCCAAGAAGATTTAGGAGTACACCCAAAATCTCAAAGCCGTTGAGCATTGAAAGAACATATGCATTATACTCTAAGGATTGCATCTATTACGATTTATACTAGAACAAGTTGCCATACTCCCAAGACCAATGGTGCACAGAGAAGTTTATAATTCCTTAGTGCATTATACTAGAACAACTTGCCAGAGAATAAAATCAACTGATAGTTCAATGTTATAAACTATAAAAATGTTGGTTTGCTCGGACAAGGACCTATTACAGATCTTTGATGGAACAGTGGGAGAAAAGGCAAAAAGGACACGAGAAAAGAATCGGAAATGGAAAAATGTTTCACTAGGAAGTCGTCTGCTCGCAGATTCAATGAGATTAATCCCCAACTCGGAAGCCGTAGCATAGAGAGGTTTCACAACATGATGTTTTATGAATTTCTTCATATCAAACTATAAAAATGTTTGTTTTCTTCTTCTTGTTCATTATCTCCATCTTATTTTCTCCTTTAGTGAATGAAAAAGTTTGGAATTAGATTCCTTTTTGAAGTGTGGGGGTGTGGCTGTTTATGGGGTAGTAATGTACTAATGTAGAAGAATCTGATCTCTTCTTTTTAGATTTTCCTTTTTGTATATCTGGAGAGTAGAGACATAAGGCTGTATTGTTTATTTTAGAGTTGTTATCAATGAGTACTTGCTACCCTATCCTACCCTCATCTCTGGTAATACTTAATGAACACAAAAACTGCACAAGTATATGACTGACTATATGATGATTATCTTGTTATAACTATACAAATCTTGTCCTAAGTGAATTTTCACTCTCTGCCCCTAACATCAGTATATAAGGTCCATGCAAATTCAGAATCACAAGGCACTAGTGATGTCACATAATGACCAACTCAAATATGTTCAGTGCTCTTGGTGGTGCAAGTGAAGTGCAACAAGCCTCACACACAAACAAAGGTGACACAAACTCAGAATCCTCGATCCCACGGCAGCGAGTGTGCTGCCAAACATCATAAACTAGTAAACTACAACATTAATACCATAGGTTGCAAGTGTTCCATTATTCTCCACAACAAGGTAAGTAGGGTCTACCTAAAATTTCATTGAAAACAACATCAGAACACTAAAATCTTAAACTAACATGTCGGAAGAATTGTCGGAATGTGCCACGGACGACATGTCATTTCTTGTAATCTTAAGCTCATCAAGAAACCATTGAATTTACAAATAAATTCTGATGCTATAAAGAAAAGGTAACAGTACCTTTAGTCCTTGCGTGAGAGTTCGGTTGCCAGGGGGATGAGTATTGAGCCACTCTGATGCAATGACATCATTACCTAATGCATCCTTGGCAGAGGTTCTACCACTACCACCCCCTGACCTGTTAGTTAATTCCAAATGGAATGAGAAAACATGAGTCGCGATTAGTAACATAGACAATATTTGAATGACAACAGAGTCTAGATAGATAGAGTCCGTCTAGTTATCATACCAAAGCATAGCATACTAGTGATTCTTGCATATAACAACCTTTTAATCCTTTAGCTTTGTTAGTATAAAGGAATTGTTAAGATATCAAGTTTTTATTGGCATTATATTGGTCTATAAGCGTATAATTTTACTCAATATGAAACTTGGAAACATAAACCATGATATCCACATATCGGCTTAGAAGATCAATATGGATAATGTGTATGAAGTCTTGTGATTTAGTAAATGTTTGATATCAATCAGTAGGATGAAAAATGAAATATTCAGGCTTATCATTTCAGAACGGTTTACATTATATGTATATGAATATGTTCCAGAGTATAATATATAACTAAACTTAAAAGAAACTGAATAGAAAGCAACTTATGGTCTACAATTGAGACTCCTTTAATATTAAATATAATACATATGTCCTTATTAATTCAAGTCACTACAACATGAATAAGAACATACAAATTACATGCAAGGTAGTTCATCCTAGTTAATCCAAAATGAAGAAGCAAGAATCTAGTATTTTCTGGGAATTCTTTAACTGTAAAATTCTTCTTTTATGTGTTTTGGAAGGACAGAAGGTTCGTATGCTCATTATTATGTGTTTTCACTCTCAACTTATGCAATAATCTGATAGCTAGTAAAGGAATATCATATATATGTTGTCCAAAAGTTGAAGACCAGTAAAGTGAAGAAGCGTTAAATTTCATGGTAATTTGTATATCTTTTTTAGAAATAAATTAAGGCAGTCTATTATACATGTAGATTTCAGCGTAGAATTTGGGGGCCAAGCACTGCTCAAAACTGGATCACAAAGAGCCTCACTTTCCAGAACTTTGTTCCACCAGAATCTTCAGAATACTGCTGCAAATAATGCCAAACTTAAAATGATTTTATCAGTCTCAAATCAATGTTTGCAAAAGTGCAGAAATTATGCTCGAAAAATGCAGGAGATTAGCAGATTCCAGCCCAAACCCAATAGTTGTCCAACACTGGGAAAACTGACTTCAGAAGACTGCAGGATTTACAAACTGCACAAAAACTAATCTAATTCAAGCTGCAACAACTATCAAAACAGTCCAATAACTTCAGAAACCTAAACTTAGCAGATTTTTGTTGTCAACATTGTGCTGAAAAACTTATCAGAACAGCCTACAATTCCTGCAGAAACTAATGAAACACAACTGACATTTGTAGCTTACTTTGTTCAAGATATCAGTTTCAATTCAGCTCAAACACAATCTCAAATCTCAACAAAGATCAAAAAATTCAACTGAAATCTAACTAATCGGAATTTATCATGCAACATTGACACATAGAAGACCTAATTAAACAACTTAAGTTCATACAATCTACCAAAAGCCTATTTAATAAGATTCACCAATTTCACAAAGATAGATCATGTAAAGAAGGACTTTTTAATGGAACTGATACATATACAACATAAACTGGACAAAGTAGATACCACTACTGGTAACACCTGGTATTGGGAATTCATTGGCATGTTTCTCTCAAAATCAAGCTATCAAAAGAAACAAAACTATAGCTAAATCATCTCATAGTCTTCCTCCTCCATATTTTCCAAGATCATCAGCTAGTCAAAGATCAGATAAAATATATCCAAAGGAGACTAGTCTTAATACTGACTATATAAAAGAGAAACCTCGAGTTGCTGCAGCGTTTCTTCTCCAACACCATCAGCGAAATGAAACACTTACTCAGTTTGAACGCTCAGTTTCTCTAAGTGACCCTTTAGAATAATCTATGAGGCAAAAGAGGATTTCCAGAAGTTCAAGTTCTCGTCCGAGTTTACTGTCTGGTTCTCTGCCCCAGCACCTGGAGATTCCTAATCAGGTCTTGCTATTTTCTTTCCCTCAAATTAATTCTAAGAGCTATTTTGAGATTTCAATAAACAATAGGATTAACATATTAGATGTTTATAAATTCTTTTCACGAAGATATGAAGTAGCAACTTGCAATAGCTCTTTAGAGTCCTAAGAACTTGTCAAGTCTTATACGCTAGTAACAGCAAAATATTCAAAAGTCCATTTTGTACTTTACCTCATTCTCATATGTGGAATCTTGTGATTGTTCAAAGTTATTCCTAGATTGTTTGCTGATTAATTTTGTTGTAATTTCCAACAAAGATGATTTAACTGTTACCTCTTCTTCAAAAATAAATTAATTAAGAGAACTAATTTAAAGAGTAAGAATCAATTCTTCATAAGATTGTACAGCAGTAATCTCTTTGTATTATAATATTTTCCTTTTGTTGTAAAACCTTGTTCCAAACAAGAAGCACTTCAAATATTTTGTGGACACTATTACTTGGAAGGATAAAGGCAGAGGCAACTAGCAGGGCATACTCGGAATCAAAATTTTGTGGGATTGATTTTGGAATCAAATAGCCAATGAACTTGCAGAAAAAGAAAAGAGTAAGGAGTTCGGGACATACTTCAGCTTTCTGGTAACACCTGGTATTGGGGCTGCCGGACAATCCGACACTTCAGCAAACGATTTACCAGAGATGACTTACCAACATTTGGATACCCGACTACACCACTTCGAACTTGTCAAAACATATAAAATATCTCACTTAGAAAAAATAACACAGAAGAAGCAGATATTAAGTCTACTAGGCTAACACGGGAAGTAGCTCGTTAATTTTCTCATGTCATCAACTAGTTTACCAAATAAGGATCTTCTATTTTGTTACATAATTTCCAAATGTTGTTCATCAGTACATTGGTACAAGAGTATGGCAATACAAATAATGTTTTTCTCAGAATTAGAGTAAGAATTTGCAAAATATATGCAAAATCAGAAAATTAAAAAACTTACCGCAATTTATCCCATAGCTATCAGTTGCAATATCTTCCTCACTAATTGAATTTGCAAACTATAGCTCAAATATTGAGAAATTGCAAAAGGAGGTGGTCGAGCTTAGTTGAGATAAAACCCCTAAAATTTTGGGACTATTTGAAAATGTGGAGCTTGGGTTAATCGAAAAAGGTGGCTGTTTGGGGTGGAGGAGAAGAAGTTTATAGGTGAAGAAAAAAGAAAATCAAATCTCGGAACTAGTCAAAGAGCTGGAATGATTTTGTTGACGGCGGGATGGTGGTTGCTGTCGACGGCCGTAGAAATTGTGGTTATTGACGGCCGTAGCTATTACAGAGACGGAGGTTCTACGGCTGAGGTTAACGGCGGAATGGTGGCAGAGTCAGCGGTTGATGGTCGCCTTTCATCGTTGTTACAGACAGCGTTTGGGTGAAGGGGATCTATGACTGCGATGTTCTTGTTTTTTTGTTTTACTAATTAGGCATAGATATAAAAAACTTATTATATTTCATAACCAGTCCCATTAATTAAGACAAAAATATATTGTGCTGAAAATAGGGCTTCTAGCACCACTTTTACCAAAATTCAGGGGGCCAAATTTTTAGGAGGGAAATAATAACCGTTCCCATTGTAATTTTTTAAAGATCCGTGGCAATAGATATATTTATTGGCACGATTATTATAAGCGTTGCAAAACATAAACCCCTATGGGAACGGTTTCTAATTAATGGCAATGGTTTTATAGCCAAAGTGTGCTGGTATTACCTATGTAATATTGCAACGATTAGAACCGTTCCGATAACCTATCTATAGGAACGGTTTCTGAACCGTTGCCAAAACATCAGCTGCAATAGGCCCATTTTTTAGTAGTGCATACATATTTGCACAGGAAAGAGGGTCATCAATCAAATCTACCTACATTTGATGGGAGAACAACCGAGGATTCCATGGAAGTGTATGATGTTTGGAAATGCTGGAAGACCAAAAGCTCGATTTACACTTTGGTTACAAATGCAGAATAGGCTTCTAACATCACATAGGCTGACTAGATGAGGTATGGAGGTAGAGAGCAAATGCAGTCTATGCCAACAAGCGGAGGAATCTAGAGATCATCTCTATGTGGAATGTGATTACATGAAGGAAGTGATGAACAAGTTAATGTAATGGTCACATAGCCAAAGCATAACAGTAGGGGATTGGGAACACATGTGCAGGAAGTGTTCAGGAGAGCAAAGGGAAAATCAAGAGAAGCCCAACTCTTCAAGATGTTATACGCAAAGGTAGTACATTGTATATGGATTGAGAGAAAGAAGAGAAAATTTGAGAAGACAAGTATAGGATGGGAAAGAATAGCAAAGGAGATTGCATGTGTATGTTATGTGTGAGCTCCTCCTAGAATAGCTGAGATAGTTCATAGATATAGATTCTAAAGTTGCCTAGGAAGAGAACCGAGAGTCATTTGTAAATATGTTAGCTAGCTGAGGTAGCTAGCTACGGTTCTTGTACAATTATTACTGGTGATTAATACAAAAAGTTATTTACAAAAAAAAAAAGATTATTGAAGCATTTCTTTGTCCAAAAGTTCTTCATCCCTTTATCTTTTCTTTGGAGGAAGTTTTGGGTGACCAGAGGCAAGAACATCGCGTGGATAACCTTTGGAGGAGAAAATCATAGAGTTCTTCATCCCTTTATCTTTTCTTTGTAATTTGTTTATGCAAAATACTTGGAAAATTATTACAACGAACATGAGTGGCTAAGCTCTCTGGTTCTAGGGTTGTGGTTTACATGATTATTAACGGTTATTAATTACATCTTCATTTATTTGGATTATCATCTTGTGGTTGTTGCTCTAATTCTGTGCATAATTGCTTAATTGGCTGGCCAGCAGTTAAGTTCTATTTATTATCTATGTTATGCTTGGGAAAGCCGTGTTTAGATTAGAGTAGAATTAGAGAGAGCTTGTTTCTGAACCCGTGGCTCGAGGGAGGATTTCGCGGTTAGGATAGAAATATACCTTACAGTCTTGCTTAATTAATATTGTATTATATTCGTTCATGATAGACTCAATACCATAGGAATATATGGTTGATATATTGTGGGCAGGCAAGTAGTAGTGAGGGCACATGCTATTCATATAAATGATCCGGTTAATTAGCAACCATAGATAATTTGGATTAACGAGTGTGATTATTGAACTTAATAGGATTGATAAACTAACCACAACCCTGGAATTTCTATCTCCTCAGAAGTAAAATCTCGTCATACAAAATCACATTCTTGATAAATTAGTTGTTATTTGTTTAATTTCAGCAATAGTAGATTAATAAAAAAATATTACTTTTAAATAGATTGGACAGTTAATTGATTTTAGTTTACTTAGTTAACGATCAATCTAAGTCTCTGTGGGTTCGACATCCGACTTTCGAGTCACTTTATTACTTGACGACCACGTATACTTGCGTGTGTGCTTGGTCCCAACAAAATAAATATTTGTATTTAACAAAAGAAAACTACCAATCAAACTAGAATGTAAATGCAAAGAACTAGATTATTATAATAGCATAGAACTAGACTAAAAATGCAAGTGACTAATATGTACTATAAAATTTTAGAAACTTTATATAAAAAATATACATACACACACACACATTAGTCGGTTTGGTCCGGTTTGTGTGTGTGTAATAATAAATTTAAATGGCTATTTTATAGTCGATTTGGTCCGGTTTTTTTCCCGTTAAAATCAAACCAAACCAAATTTGATCGATTTTTAAAATTTAAAACCAAAACCAAACAAACCAAAAAAATATCAATTTTTTTGGTCGATTTGATTCGATTTTTAGAATTATTATGAACACCCTTAATCAAATTTATATATTAATAACCATGTGGGTTAGGGCTGTTCATTTGGATCTGATATTCGAAATCCGAACGATCCATTTAATTTAGGATTTCGGATTGGATCATATTTCGGATTGTGTTTATTAAAATTTCGAATTTCGGATCGGATTCGGATTGGTATACTTTAATCCGATCCGATCCGAAATCCAAAATTATTAGGCAATGTATAAATACTACACTTTAATTTCAGATAGTCAGGACTTCCTTTACATCTTCCTCCAAGTTATTACCTTTACAATATCTAGATTTAGCTATATTGGCATCATAGTACTTTCATAATTGTATAAACATGAATTTTTCTTAATGCATTTTCTATTTTACAAAGAAAATATACATATTAGTTTGCAACTTTGAGACATAATAACGATCCGAAATCCGATCCGATCCAAACTTTACAATCCGAATCTGATCCGATATAATTCAGATCAGATTCAGATTGCATTTTCTAGAATTCGAAATCCGAATCCGAAATATGTTAAATCCGATCTGATCCGTGCACAACCATTGTGGGTAAATTTTTTTAGTGGAACAGCTTAGATTGTGTAAAGAGAGAAATGGTGCGCAAAGGAGAGAGAGAAAAAAGACCAAACAAGGCATATACATCTAACATGCAAATCCACATATACACAAATACAATTTCATTTAATACGAAGGAATATAAAGAATTAATTAAGCATGGGCTTAGGCTTTCGACGTTACATATGATACTATAATGTCCTTTCTTCTCTCTCTTTTCATTTTTCATATATTGCGATTTGCGTCAGTCAAATGTTGTCTGAAAAGAAAACTAGAAAAACGCATGACCCATTCATAGTGTTGCCCTAATAATCAAGCTTTTTACTAATTCTTTATATCAGTGTACTTTAATTTCTGCAAATTTCTGATTATAAAAACTAAGCAGATCTTTTTGTCAGATACTGGAGAAGGAAATCTTGGCCATAGATTCCTAATCCTGTTCTTGTCAACTCTATTTTATTATTGGTATCTATAAATAGGAATATCTTATCTACAGTTTCTCCCTTTTCCTCGCTTTTTTGGCGAACAAGACCCAAAGAAAATTAGTGGGTTTTGGAGAGATTTATGTCGGCAAGGTCTGCTCTGTCTGTGATTGAATTTGGTGCTCCATTGTATCTCTGCTTTTCAGTTTCTTCACTCTTCTTTGCTCTCTGCTTGCAATTTTCACCAATTATTTCCATGGGTTTGAGGCCCAAAAGGTACTTTTTCTTACTTCCCTTAAACCCCTATAAGTTTTAGCCGTTATTTTTTCTGGAAGGTGATCTGATGTGGGGTTTTGTTCATTTTTTCTATTTTACAGGAATTGGTTTGGAGAAGTGTGTTTTGGGGGATTTCACATAAAGCAATTTTTACATCTTATTTTGCTCTTGAGACCGCCTCTTACTTGATACACATCGTAATTTTCCTAATTTCTCTTCAAATTTTGTGTATTACATCCTTTTCCTTTAGTTTTCCTTTAGTTTTCTTTTTAAGAAAGACCAATTTTTGGCGAATATTGAGGTACTTTGGAGTGAAATACTCCACTCAGAATGTCTGAGCTTGAGAGACAATCATCATCAGATCTTGAAAATCTGAAAAGAAATATGAAGAACAAAGCTGATACGAGGCCAATGAGGAAAATTCGTATTGTTTGTTATGATCCTGATGCCACTGATTCATCTGATGATGAGGGGATCAATGATCCCAAATCCAAGCGTTTCGTTCGGGAGATTAAGTTGCAGATTGGCAACTCTTTCACTCCTCCAAAAGCTTCTGAAACAGAATGTTCTTTTCAAGATAGCAACAATGGAGAGAAAAAACCGAAAAACAAGGCTTTAGCTAAACCCCTGATTCAACCAAGGCAGGGTTTATCGAAATATAAAGGTGTTCGTCAACGAAAATGGGGCAAATGGGCTGCTGAAATTCGCGATCCCTTCAAAGGAAGACGGGTCTGGTTGGGTACTTATAGTACTGCTGAGGAGGCTTCTCGAGCTTATGAATTAAAACGCCTTGAATTCGAGAGTATGACTAAGAATAGCACAAATGTGTCTGAGAAGAGTTCTGATGACCAAAATCAAACCAATACTAATGTTACTAGTGTCTCAGAGGACTCTGCAGAAAGCTCGGCGTCACATACTTCACACTCCTTGCCATCAGTTCTTGAATTGGACTCTTTAACTTCTGCCTCTGCTTCTGCTCCAATTTCAGGACATAATGTTAATGAAAAGGCGAGTGGTGTTGCTTTGGAGGCTTATGTTGTTGAACAAGAAGTGCCTGAGTTGGCATTAATTGAGGAAACTCTATCTTTGGCTCAAATTGGTGAAACTATGGACCTTGAGTTGGAGCTCGAGTCATTCCTTGTTGGTGCTGATGATTTCAGTCAGCATTTGGATGAGTTTGTTATCGATGATTTTGAGGACCCTGCGGTTTGTGTGTCCGAGGGTGATGACCAGTTGCCTACTGGTTTGCCTGATTTTGATTTCGACTTTGATTTTGATGGCTATGATGAGTCCTTTGGTTTGATGGATGATGCTCCGCGGATGAATGGAACACCCCTCAATATTGCATGCCCATAATTTTGCAGCTAGACGAGTTATATTTGGATATAGTATTAGTAGTACATGTGTTAAGTATCAATTGAGTTGTATGTCTCAAGAATCAGTTAAATAGATGCTTGAGACCGTGATTTTTCCTTAACGAGTTCTATTTATTTGTTTGTTCAAGAGAGGTTTTTGAGTCAGAGGGATGTGCTTTGTCTTCATTGAAATTGTGAATGCCTTTTGGTTTTCCCGTGCTCTTAGAGCCGTCCAAAGGACTTCGTTCTCAATCTGCTTAGTCTTAGAGTGTATGTTGTCGATGAAAGGGCTTGAAAACGAGTGTGATTTTACTCCCAGTGATGAGTATGACATGGAATTTGGAAGAGAGTTTGTTGAAATAAAACTTTTTCGTTTTGTCAATTTCATCGTCGTCAGACCACAACGAGATTGCAATATTTCATAATTTAGTACTAGATAGCTCGGGGCCATCAAAAGATGTGGTGGGATGGATTATGGAGCATTTTCTCCTTTAGTGGGTTGAATTAGTCGGGACAATGATTTCCGAATACCGGCTAGTTAAACAAAACAAAAAAAACACTCTGGCTCATAAACTAATACTAGCACATTACCCGCACTCAGCATTTGCACTAGTTAATTTAACTCTAAGAATACTAAAACCTTATTTTACACGTAGTATTAATCAATTAAGAAAGTTATATATACTTATCCGTTTGTTGCAACGGAAGGACTCGAAAACGAGAGTGTTTTTATTTTCTCTTATCCATCTATTTTTTAACTATGATATTAGTGATAAGGTTGTTGATTGCACAGTCACCTACTAGAGCACATTACTGAAGTTTTAGGTTCAGGCTCTTGGAATGAAAAACGAGTCATACACCGTGCGAATTTGAATTAGTTGGGACAGTGGTTTCCTAACACACGATGGTTAAATAATTAAATAAAAACTCTAGATCATAAACTAATAGCAATTTACTGAAATAACTCCTCATAGTTGATGATGTAGCTAGATATCAAATGGTCATAATAGTTTGTCGTAGAAATGTTTTTGCTCGCGCCCAATATTTACGTACACTAAATTAGCTAGGTTAACTCAAAGAACAAATATTGAAGCAATTAAAAACTTATTATCTAGGTAATATTAATTATAATTAAGAAAAGTTACATATACTTATCCTATGTTTAAGAGTTTTTGAGACAAAGAGACGTGCTATATCTTAAAGGAAATTTAGTACCTTTGGGTCTATGAGTGTTTGTTGCGAAGGAAGGGCTCGAAAACGAGTGTATTTTTATCTTATCCATCTCTTTTTTCTAACTATGATAGTAGTGATACACAGGTTATGAAATTTCTTCTTTTTGGTCTATTCTTTTTCCTAGTGTTTGCAATTTGTATATTATCTATTGGATGTGCTCTAGTAGCTGACTGTTCTAGCAACTACCTAAAGTAATGGCTGTGATTGAAAGTTACAAATGCCAAATTCTTTGTTTCCAAATGGGGCCAGACCTATCACTTTATCTTTTCATTTTATGTTTTTTTGCTCTTTATACAATGAACTAGTTCCTACTAGACTGTACTCTGGTGTGCTAATGACTTGTGCCAAAATCTCCAACACCATCATCAATGTTTTAGTTGGACAAAAAGGTATTTGATGTTAAAATCCTCTAATCTTGTGCTTTTGACATTTCGGTTGGGTGGTGGGCTCTTGAAGCACAAAATATTGCATAAATATGATATATTTTTATCTTTGACTTTTAACCCTCGCTTGTCTTATGGACAACCTTTATGTTTAAAAGTTAATAGTGCTATGCATAAGGCAGTAAGGGACAACACTTATTAAACTTAAGATTTTGCTCAAGGGACAAGCGAGAATAAAAATTTTAAACTATCTACTTTGAAGGCTATTTGCGTACTTCAACGGAAATAGTAGGTGGTATGACGAGCCAGTAATTTTTTTGATAGGAAGTACACTTTGGTCCAGTATTTTCTTTATAGGAAGTAAACTTTTTTTGGCTATGTTGCCAACCAAAGGATAACAAGAACCAAAGGTCGTTCAAAGGCGTTATCTAATGGAGAGTCCTTTGGCTGTTGGAAGTTGAGAGAGCTAGTAATACATTATTCTCTCGTAAAAAGATTTACCCACTTACACTGGGTATTTGCACCTATACCCGTTTCTTGGGTCATGTTTTAACTTATACCCGCTTTGCAAAAAAAATTGCAAGCGTACCCTCTTTTCACATAAACTTCAGACATACGGGCCTGAAGTAGCAAAGTCAATCACACAAACTTCAGCATTCTAGGAGACGGGCCTGAAGTTGTTTGTAATTGCTGAACTTAAGCATTCTACTAGCTGAAGTTTTGTTCTCTATTTGCTGTACTTAAGCATGTTTTAGCTGAAGTTTTGTCTTTGATTAATTAGTTTTGTCATAAAGCTTTTCAAAAACTTCAGCAGAAGCTGCTGAAGTTATTTAGTTCATTTGTAAAAACTTCAGCACTAAATAAGCTGAAGTTTTGTCCTGGATTCATTGGTTTTGTCATAAAGCTTTTTCAAAAACTTCAGCAGAAGATGTTGACGTTATTTAGTTCTTTTGTAAAAGATTCAGCACTAAATAAGCTGAAGTTTAGTTTTGTCATAAAGCTTTTTCAAAAACTTCAGCAGAAGATGCTGAAGTTATTTAGTTCATTTGTAAAAACTTCAGCACTAAATAAGCTGAAGTTTTGCACAGGTAGCCGGAAGAAGGAGCGCCTGAAGTTGTAAAACTTAGGGTATAAGTTAAATAATTTTAAAAATATGGGTACAGGTTAAATGGGGGCGACCAAATAGGGCGCCCCGTGCAATTTTTACCACTTACACGAACATGATATGAGTCTATGCACGCTTTTTTCACATGTAAATTGCACTAAAAGTGGCGTGGCGTAACCACTATTTAAGGTGATATTTATTTTTTATCCAGCAATTCTAATGTTGAGCAAAAATAGTCATTACTCTATTAAAATTAATATGAAAAGATATTTTTACCCTTTCTTCCATTGCTTTTCTTCCCAAACCCTCGTTTCTCTCTCTCAAGTTCGATACCCACTCGTTTTTCGTTTATATTCTTCCTTCTTTTTTTAATCTGCTTTGCTTTCTATCGGAATGTCACTTTTATTGACATTTTAAAGAAAAAGGCAAATGTGCAAGGTCACAACAGAATGCGTTAGACCATTTGAACGAGAATTCACTCACTCTCTGTAGGTGGAGTTCGGATTCTTGTTGATGCATGTGTTGTTGAAAGGATTTGGTCCTTAACTTAGAGTTACAAGCACACAAATTAAGGATAGATAGTCCTTAACTTAGAGTTACAAGCACAGGAATTAAGGACATGTAGTCCTGAACTTAGAGTTACTAGTTCAAAAGTTAAGGACATGTAGTCCTGAACTTAGAGTTACAAGCTCAATAACTAAGGACAGGTAGTCCTTAACTTTACAAGCTCATAAATTAAGGACAACTAGTCATGAACTTACAATAACAAGCTTATAAGTTAAGGACACTTGGTCCTGAACTTAGAGTTGGAAGTTCAAAAATTAAGGACACTTGGTCCTTCACTTAGAGTTACAAGGACAGAAATTAAGGACATGTAGTCTTTAAATTAGAGTTACAAGCACAAAAATTAAAGATAGGTAGTCCTGAACTTTGAGTTATAAGTTCAAAAGTTAAGGATATGTAGTCCTGAATTTAGAGTTACAAGTTCAAAAGTTAAGGACAAGTAGTCCTAAACTTAGACTTACAAGCTCATAAATTAAGGACAGATAGTCCTAAACTTACAGAAACAAGCTCATAAGTTAAGGACACTTGGTTCTGAACTTTATGAGCAAAAAGGTATTTTCGCCCGGCGCGGGTAAAGTTATTAAAGTTGTGGCTAAAGACTAAAGACATTTTAAACAATGACTTAAAAGTAAATACATGTTTTATTAGTAGCTAATTGTGCACTTTTCCCTAAATTGCATAGGTAGTCATTAGGGGTGGCAATTTCAGCCCATTAACTCGCCCCGGACCAGTACTTGGATCTGCACACAGAGGTGCAGGGAGTAATAATGATTACGTCAACTCAGTAGTAATGAAAATAAATCACAGTCTGAAGAATAAGAAACACACAGCAACGCATACACTAATTCACAAAACAGTAAAATGCCAAGTCTCAATAAAGGGTACATAAGTTCGAAAACCAGTTTCCGTAAAAAACCTTTGAAACAAGTATATTTTTCCAATATTTCTCAGTAAAACCCCCAAAAATATCAGTATGAAAGATGAAGTGAATCATAATCAAAACTCAGTAAAATATCATCATAAACTGCCCCTCGGGCCAAATCATCACTCATAAATATTCCCTCAGCACCTCACCATCTGTCACTCATGCCTCCCAATTACTCATCACTCGGCACTCGGCACTCGCACTCAGTAGGAACTTGCACTCACCTGGGGTGTACAGACTCCGGAGGGGCTCCTACATCCCAAGCGCTATAAACAAGCCACATCATGGCATAAATCATCTCTCAGGCTCTCGGCCTCTCTCATATCATCAATATCCTCACAATGTTGGCCCTCGACCTCACTCAGTCAGACACTCTCAACATGCCACTCGGGCCATAAATAAACAGGGTTCTCGACCCAAAAATAATATTTCATTTCAAGAAATAGTAATATCATCAAATAGGAGTGTCAACAATTTCATAAGAAAGACTGAGTGTAAAATCACAGTTTCAAAGTGAGGAATATCAGTAAAATAGCCCCCAAGGAGTTAAACAAATCGGTACTAGGCCCCAAACATGGCTTACAACCCAAGTATAACAAAACATAGTGATACTAATTAACATATGCTTTAAAAGCAGTTTCGCAACTCAATAGTTGCCTCAAAAGGAACATTTTTCCAAATTTCCAGTTCGTGCACGCCTCACACTCGTCATCCAGTGTGTGCGTCACTCCAAATCCGTGAAAGGATGTAAAGTCGGGGGTTTCATACCCTCGGGACAGGATTTAAAGACATTACTTACCTCAAACTAGCCCGAAAATCTATTCCGCAACACGCTTGCCTCTCGAATCAACTTCTGAGTGCTCCAAATCTATCAAGTTCAGATTTTTCACATCAAATTTTCCTAAGGGAATGAATTCCAATCGAAAATTATCAATTTTAGCACAAAACCCGAAATTAGTCAAAACCCGACCCCCCGGGCCCGCATCTCGAAACTCGACAAACTTTATACCAAAACTATCCTCATCATCTCACGAGTCAGTACATATAAAGAACTCTGAAATCGGAGTCCGTTTGACCCCTCAAATCATCCCTAAAAGGTCTCAAAATCTCAAGCCCTAACTTCACCTTTTTCTACTAATTTTCCCCAATTAACTACTGTTAATTTAGTCTTTAATCACATATAATCGAGTTATAGGGTCCAAAATGGAATTCCGTCGACTCTGTTAGCTCCGTTGGGTGATTTCGGGGTTAAGAGTATGTCCGGAATGTATTTTCGAGGTCTGTAGTAGATTTAGGCTTGAATTGGCGAAAGTTAGAATTTCGGTCGATAGGTGAAATTTTGATATCGGGCTCATAATGGAATTCTGAGAGTGGCAACAAGTCCGTAGTGTCATTTATGACATGTGTGTAAAATTTGAGGTCATTCAGATTAGTTTTGACGTGTTTCAGCATCAGTTGTGGATTTTGGAAATTTCATAAGTCCTTAGGCTTGAATCCACGCATAATTAGTGATTTTGGTGTTATGTGATATGTTTTGAAGACTCGACTAAGTTTGGATGAGGTAGTAGGATTGGTTGGTAGTTTTGTTTGAGGTCCCGTGGGTCTCGGGGATGTTTCGGATGCTCAACGTGAGATTTTTGGACTTAAACACCACCTGAAGCACTGTTGGTTCTGGTGTTTCGCACCTGCGGAAGGGGAGCCGCTGGTGCGGAAAGGGGCCTCGCAGATGCGGCCCAGTGACCGCAGGTGCAGCCCCCAGCCCATTTAATGAAATTTCTCACCTGCGATGCTTTTTTCTCAGGTGCGGTCTAATGGGTCGCAGGTGCGGGATCACTGGGTAGATAACCTCAAATTCGAGGGTTTGAAATTCATATCTTCTAAAAACGATTTGGAGCTCGGGATTAGGCGATTTTGAGTGGGTTTTGAAGAGAAGACTCATAGGTAACGATTCCTAATCCTATTTCACTTATATATCGTTAACCTATAACAATTTCTTCAATCTAATCAAGGAAATTGGGGGAAAATTTTGAATAATGGAAGAAAAGTTCCCAAAGTAGAAATTCGAGGATTTAATGGGATTTTGATGTTGGAGTTTGATGATTCTTGTTCGAGTGTGTTCGTGAGTGAATGGGTATTTTAAATTTGTAACTTTCACTCGATTCCTAGACGTGGGCCCGTGGGACTGTTTTAGCACTTTTCCTAATTTCGCGTATTAGCTTTGAAGTAATTAGCTAGATTGATTTCTTAAAGTGATATTTATATTATGCAATTGAATTGAGTATATTTGACCCATTCGGAGTCGGGTACTCGTGGCAAGAACGTGGTTTCGAGTTGAGTAGAGCAGTCGAGGTAAGTGTCTTGCCTAACTCTGTGTTGGGGACCTTCCCCTATGCTGTTTTTGATATAATTGTTTTGTGGGAGGCGTGTACGTGAGGTGACGAGTACGTACACAGGCCATTTCTGCAAATCCCACTTTTCCTTCAAAAATTGTACAATGCCTTGTCCTTCAATTTCATCATTTCTACATGTTTAATTGTTCATCTTAGATTAGGGAAGCATGCCTATTGTTTTTATATTGAACTGCTTAATTGATAGTTTGTGCGCCATGTTTAGCTAGTTTTCCCTACTTTCCCTACTTGTATCTTGATGTACTGTTACAACTGGTGTTTATTTGGCATTTACTTCGCGCTACATATTTAAATTGGGGACTACAGGCGCATTCTGGGAGATCCCCCTGTATTGCATATTTCAATTCGGGATTACAGACGTATTCTGAGAGATCCCCCCAACACTTCATATTTAAATTAGGGACTACAGACGTATTCTGGGAGATCCTCCCTGTACTATATGATTATATTTGGAACTACGGGAAGGTATCCCGGGAGTTTCCACTGTGAGATACGTTGTGCTGAGCCGAGAGATCCTTTTTGCTGTTTAATTCAGATTATTCATTTAAACTGTTTACCTTAGAACTTATTTCTTTTCCGCACTATTTAAACTGTTTACAATTCATAAATCCAGTAGAGCATTAACTTGACCTCGTCACTACTTGACCGGGGTTAGGCTTGGCACTTACTGTGTACCGAACGTGGAGTACTCATGCCCTTTCCTGCTCTCAGTCCCGTACTCAGTCCCGTGGCTAGCGGTCGTCGTAGCTGCTTTGAGGAGACCGTAAGGTAATTCTGCCGCGTCCGCAGAATCCTCCGAGTCACC
Source organism: Nicotiana undulata (assembly GCA_005239495.1). Classification (NCBI taxonomy): domain Eukaryota; kingdom Viridiplantae; phylum Streptophyta; class Magnoliopsida; order Solanales; family Solanaceae; genus Nicotiana; species Nicotiana undulata. The sequence goes on along the minus strand of ML281341.1, from coordinate 61,226 downwards.
TTCCATTCCAGTTAGATAGAGACTTTTATGTATTTCTTACTCGTTGTATAGAGCTATTACAGTATAAAGCTTGTGACTTAAAAGTGACATTCCGGGTTTTGGGAATTTCGCTTGTACATGCCGAGTGGTGATGTTTTACTTAGTAGATTTACTTTACCCTGTCTTTACTTATTATTTTTGTTTAATATCTTCCCCTAATTTAGGCTTACCTAGTCGTAGAAACTAGGTACCGTCACGATACCTTTCGGAGGGTGAGTCGGGTCGTGACATTTGGATTTTAATTGGGAATAATACAATTCGTATTCCAGAGTTGTATTTTTTTCAACATAATTTACAATATGGTAGTAACTAAGGTTACTAAAAGCTGACTTGTGAGTAGGAGGTTATTAGTACTCTAAATTATGAACTCTTAAGCACTTGATCGACCATTAGGGACAATCTTCCAATTGTAAAGTGTGCATATATTTCTAAGACAAGAATGTTGTATTGTTACTATGAACTATCAATTACTCACTTCAAAAGCATTATTACTATGAAATAAGAGCTGTATATAATAGCAGATTCCAAGTATCTGGAACTCCAGAAACACACCAGTGGCTGCAGTCTAGTTGACCACCTTGAACATACAAAGATGGATGTCCATCTTTTCTCAACTGAGTCAACAATGTAATATCAAGCAAATATACAGGAGGATTCTTGATTGTGCTCAATACTTCATTTATAACAGCTTCTCCTGGATATTTCTGTCCTGGATAAGTTGATCCCTCTAGAGGTTTAGTTTGCCCCTTGCAGTTTTTCTCCTTTGGCTCACCCCAATGCGCACCACTATTCAAACCCAACCGAAAAAAAGATCAGATATTAATTGTTTTGTTATAATAGCCCGTTTGGTCTATATAATCTGTTTTTAAGGTATTTGCACACCTTTTAAAAAGGACAATTAATAGTTTTAGTTGTAACAATTAATATTTGTCTCTCGTTAAATATCTCATTTAGTTCAGTGTTCTAAGAGCGGAGACGTGGCGCGGAGCATTTTACTTAATACGAGGCGAGGTGTATGTCCTATTGATTTTTAATTTTTTTTAATTTAAAATGAATAAAATATATAAAAATAGAAATTATATTATAAGTTTAATAAGTTTATTAAAAGATTAAAAAACTTCATAGAAAATAAAATATCTAGCTTGTTTTATAAGTATACCCAATGCAATAGAGATAAAATTATTACGAAATACATCGTCGATAAAAATTTGCATTTTTAAACAACTCAAAGATCCAAATATCTTAAAAAATATTATCAAACTATACTTTTTACCTATCTAAAAGTAATTAATCAATGAGCTTTAACAGTACTATAATTTAAAATATGGAAAAAGGTTCAAAATGCCCCTAAACTATTAGAAAAGGTTTAAAAATACTTTTCGTCAACTTATTGGGCTAAAAATACTCTTTCATCCACTTTTTTTGTTCACTTATGGCTTTTGACCGTTAGGTCAATGCTAAATTAAAAAAAATATTATTCTTTTTGTAAAACTTAAAAAAAAAAAATTGCAAAATATTTTCGTTTTTTCAAACTAATGCACCAATAGTCCACTAATTTAGTAAAGTCTTTTTTTTTCTGTTTTTACAAAAATATATTTTTTTTCCGTTTTTTTAAAGCATTTTTTTGTAAAAACTGAAAAAACAATATTTTTAATAAATATTTTCGTTTTTTAAAAACTAAAAAACCATTTTCAACAAAATATTTTCGTTTTGGAAAAATATTTTTTTTCCAGTTTTTTTAAAGCATTTCGTTTCATTTTCGTTTTTAGTTTTTTTAAAGAAAAATTATTTTGGTTTTTCTAAAAAAACTGAAAAAATGAGAAAAAAAATATTTTTCAAAAACGACAATATTTTGTTGAAAATATTTTTTTCAGTTTTTAAAAAACGAAAATATTTAATTAAAAACATTTTTTTTTCTGTTTTTACAAAAGAAAAATTCAGTTTTTACAAAAAGAATGCTTTAAAAAAACTTTGTAAATACTGAGAAAAAAAAGAAGAAGAAGACTTTACTAAATTTGTGGACTATTGGTGCATTAGTTTAAAAAAATAAAAATATTTTGCAAATTTTTTTTTTTAAGTTTTGCAAAAAGAATAATAATTATTTTTAATTTAGCATTGACCTAACGGTCAAAGGAAATAAGTGAACCAAAAAAGTAGATTGAGGAGTATTTTTAGCCCAATAAGTGGATGAAGGATATTTTTAAACCGTTTCCAATAGTAGGGGCATTTTGAACCCTTTCCGTTTGAAATATTACTCCTTCATGAGTAAATACAAAATTGCTTTCAACTATTGAAATAGTAAAAGTCTACTAATTTTGAGATACACAAAACTAAGACATGAAGACCAATAGCAAGTGAAGATATGAATTTCGGATATTTATTTTAGGAGTGTTCAAATCATATCCACTCTCACGATTTTCATTTAGTACATATGCAATACTATGACTCGTTATTCAATTATTAACAATCCCCGAACAAGTCCCTAAAAAGCCTTTTAAAATACTGATTTAATTATTAACACTTCAGTAACTGTAATAGTAATTAGGCTAATAAGAGACTTATTGTTTTCTAAAATACCAAATATTTCGAAACAAATTAGTTTGTTGAAACAACGATGGTAGATATTAACTCATAAAACTTACGCAAAATGGACTGCAGGAATTCCTTGAAAGAACACTCTGGTCTTGGTAGGATCAATGTTGGAATCAATCCATTCAGCCCAAGTAGTCAAACCTATCTTGTATGCTTTCATTCGATCCATATCTTTAAATAGTTTTCCACCAACTTCAAAGTAATCCCATCTGGAGACAAAAGAAGCAAATTATCCTCTCTATAATAATTGCATTTTTATATAACAGTGATTCACTATAAAAATTAAATATTTTTCGGAATCGATATTTGTGGTATGCTATAACAATAAAAAAATATTGAAACAGACGAGATCATTATAGAGAGATTTGACTTTATATCGAAGATTCAGTCTAATCCAGAGTCACAATAGAGAATTAATGGCACTAACATTTGAAATTTTCCAGTATGAGTCCACCAGTGATAACTGTTGAAGATTAAAACGTCAGCTCCTTTCCAGTTTGAGGTGCTAGTAATGGAGTCAAGCTTCAAAACTCTACCAACTTTCTCAAAAGAAAGGTCCACCAGAAATTCATTTTTCAAGTACTGCAGTGAGACTCCATATTCCTTCCAAATAAAAATAACAAATTGGGTAAGCACATGAATATATGAAGTATACTAATGGAAAATATAGACACACATGTTAGTTGAGCAAAAGAAGAACATGAGAATGTATATTACATGTATGAAATATATATATGATACAAGGACGAAAGTATAACGAGTAATACCTCGCTATAGTAGAAATTGAACTGATGACCTTACTAGATTTTGAATCTCATTGATCACTAAACTACACTTTTGGGCTGCGTCAAGGGGAATCAAAACTTAATATATAGAGATAAAAAATATATTTTGCCTTATATATACAGTGTAATTTTTCGGCGAAGGGGGTTCGGGTAAACCCTTCCGCCCCCTAAATCTATATGGAGGCTTTATCACTACTACATGGTAGCACTAGAGGAAAATCCACTTCCACTGTTAATTGAAACAGATTGCAAAGAACTGATTAATATGCTCTGTAACCAGGGGTGGATTCAGTTCAATAGCTACGGGTTCCCGTGAACCCAGTAGCTTCTGTCTAAAGACGGTATTTGTATTGAAAATTTATTAAATGTATAAGAATATTTAGCTTGAAACCCAGTCAGTTCACCCCGTTAGTATTATACATTTAACTCGAGATTTTTATAGGAACCCATTAACCTAAAATCCTGGATCCGCCTCTGTCTGAAACAATTCTTGTCTTCATAAAAACTTTATAAATGATCGCAGATGGATATTATCTAGAGCTGGAGACTCGCCCGTGACGCATGTGTTTAGAGAAGCAAATGCAGTTGCTGACTTGATAGCGAATAATGAAAATAATTCATTTTTTTGGAAGCCCTAAGTTGTATTTTGATTCGCCATTATTTGTTATTTCTATTTTTCAAAGAATAAGCTATAGGAAATTTGTATCCGAGAGTCGTCCCAGCCTATAATGACCCTTGTAATGACTCTTAGTATGTTTTAATAAATATCCTTCTTACCACAACAAAAAAAAGAAAAAAGAAAAAAAAAAAGAAGGTAAGTCCGAGACTTAATAGTGTAATATAAAAATAATTTAATCTATCAGTGTACAAGGTTAAAAAGTCTTAAATTAGAGTGAAGTTCTTAAATATTTATACTTACAGGAAATTTGAGAGTGATAAGAGAAGCCCGTGGCTCATAGACATATTTGGAAGCAGGAACAGCAGCATGAAGCAGGCATGCAAGGGACTGCCATTGATTGTTGCCTAATGAGTCTCCCACAAACATTACCTTTTTACCTCTAATTTTTTCAAGAAAAGCTCTTCCATCAAACCTATGTCAAAAATTCAAGAAAAACAATTTCATCTTTATTAGGATTTTCACTGCAATAATTTAAGGGGAAATGACACTGTATAGCCGCTCTCAAAATAATAGCTTAAAAAAATATATAGATTGCCGCTACCGAATATAAACAGTTTTGACCACACGCTAAAAGGGCTCTTTACCCAATATTTAATTTACTTAAAAATGAAATCGAGTGATATCGAATTTAACTTTAATTTATACAGATAGAGGAAATGTACATAAGCCTACTAAGTAACACACTAATGTACATGGACAAGGTACCAATACAAAATAATAAGTTTTTCGTTTGTCTTTTCCTTAATTATTTAAAATTGGTTTTTTCATTAAAAATCTACTTAAATCTATATATTATAATCTTCAATATGCAATTAAAAGAAATAAAAAAGGCACAAATGCAAAGAGTTTAAAGAGTTAGGGATTATAGAAACTCCACAATATTTTCGTTGTTATAGTTTCCTCTCACTATTATTATTGAGCATAATGCCACTCCAAATAATTTTTTAATAAAATAAGAAAAATAGTTTAGCAAGTAATTACCTGGGCAGGTTGCAAGCACTAGGCTGCCATTTATATTTGAGATAAAACTTATCAGTCCTTCCATTCTTGAGACAATTAAATTCATTAAGTAAAAATGGGCAACTCGTTGAATCATAAAGTGGATAGGAATCATCAAAAACCCAACTTCCTTCAAACAAATTACAGCTTCCAAATTTTCTAACTTCTTCATATTGCCCTTCCATTAATGTTAAATTCATCCCATATGTTTTGTGAGAAAACCATAAGGAGAGAAAAATAGGAATATAGAAGCAAGTCATTCCCATTAGATTGAAGAGAGAATGAAAAATGACAAATAAAATGTGAAGAGTAAATTTAATCTCGTTAATGAGTCATTTTATTAATTATATCATATATATATAGTAATTCTCCACGGTTATATATAGCTATTTAATTAATAACATTATGTCATACATTTGCATAAAAGGTAATCCACTCCCAAAGAGTGCAAATGATAATTTATGTGAATAGAAAATTAAATGCTAAAGAGTGCAAATGATGATAATTAATAAGTACGTGCTTACCAGAAAAAGCTCATTAAAATCGTTATTTTGGAGAGTTTTAATGTTATTCTATCTTTTATTCCCTCACGTCCATAATAGGTGATCATTTGATCGCTTTTGGTCTATAATAGGTGTTCATTCACATAATAAAGAAGGAAATAGTTTTATTTTTTTAAAATTTGCCTTTATTTACATATTACATTGTGTCAAGGTAATTATTAATTAAGGTTAATTTAATGAATACATCTTCTTCTTTTTTTCTAGGAATTTGTATTTTCGTAATGGTGTACAATGACAAATTAATCACTTATTGTGGACCGAAAAGAGTATTTTTTTTAAATATGACACTAAAAGCAAATCATTAATTGTCAGATCACCTTTTCAATTAAGTTAAAACAGGAGTATGAACAAATGAGAATGCCCATTGTTTACTTCGGCCGCATATGAAGAAATTAGATGACAAAATTGTCATGAGGTTAATAGAAGTTCGCGCATGCAATGTGTAGAATTGAAACTACCACCATTATCAAGAATCAAGAAAGAAAAAGGTCGAATTATAACCTAAAACCTTTCTTTAACGGGGACTACTTTGTCGTATGTAATTTACACGGTTGTTGATGTTGTTGACTTAATAAGTGGTATAAAGTTTACACGGTTTGTGTATAGAAATAAAACTTGTATTATATTTAATTTATGTATATTAACAATTAGGAACTTTTATGCTATTAAAGTATTTTAACATATTATAGCTAGTATCTATGTATTATTTTAAATTAATAATTCCACATTATTTTATGAACGGTTGTCTATAATTACTATTATTATGACCTAATCATGTATAAGTTCTTTTAGAGACAGAAGTTAAACTTAAACTCATTCCCTTCTTTATTTTGAATGGATAAGTATCATTCAGTGTCTCGTAACGTCATCCCTAGCAGTAAGAGCAAACAATGTTTTTTTTTTCTTTCGAACATTTCTCTGCTCCTTGTTGTTAGTAATTGAAATCTCTCAAAATTTCATAGGGTAAATTAAATTCACTAATAGCTATTTTTTAGCTCATGTAATTGAAAAATAGTCACTACCGTGTAATTTTAAATTCCACATGTGAAATTCTAGAATATTATAATGAAATTTTCATGAAATGTAAAACTATGATAATGACTATTATTCAATTACAGGACTGAAAAGTGGCTATCTCGCGCTATTACTATGGCAAATGAGTCGGTAATGCCCGAAATCTGCCCACTTGAAAATTTGTCCCGGAGTTATGAGTCAAGCCTGAGACTGGTTAAATTCATTAGAGGGAGGGGCTTGGCCAGACAATGTCCCCTAATTGCTTAGGTGGGCTAGTTTAGTGCGCTAGTTTAATGTGAAAATAGTACGGGCTAGCCAGTTTTCGAATTGTAATTGAAAAAATAATTAATGTTTGCAAAATTATTTAAAAATAGTCATTATTTTGCTGAAACAAGAAAAGTCCTAGCATAATATGTTGGATTATGGAACTCATGCGTATAAACTTCCAACATATGAAATTTCAAGCATAATATCCTGGATTATAGAGGTCATGCATTTAAATTTCTAGCATATTATGTTTGAACTACAACACATTATGAAATTCCAGCACATTTCTCAGCCTTAAACCCTTCCTAGCCTAGTTAGAAAGTCAGTGACCCGAATGAGATATTTTTTTGCTCATGGTGCAGTACTATTATTTCCTTCTATGCTTTGTGGATGACTCTTATCAATGCTAATCAACTACTTTTGCTCTAATTGTTTGTTGATGTTTCTTTGACGGCTAATATCCTTAGAATGATAAAGACAAAAAGGAATCCATGCATTTGAAGTAGCCCCAATGGCCATGAGTAAGATCTAATAGAATCTAGTTATCTAACATAATTATGCAACTTTTCGTGGATGTCAAAAGGGGAAGATATGTTGTGCTTTTTATTTTGGATTGTGATGTTTATAACCTAATGAACCTGGTCCTTGATGATTTGTGACTTTAAATAGAAAGTGTTCTAACACTGTGTTGATTTTGAGCTGAGTTGAAAACAAGTCTCATGCTTATGAAAAGCACAGAGTTTGTCATCATCAAAAGGGGGGAATTTGTTGGCCTAAGTAAGTTTGTTTTGATGATTGACAAAGAAACTCAAACATGAACCAGGTCCATACACAGTGTACACAAGCACGGGAACATTCAAGCACAAGGCATGGGCGTGGAGGAGATAAACATAAGTGGTTATGTATGATATTCCCTAAACGAAAAGGTTGCATAATTGATAAGGAGCATGACTCCTTACTCGAAGAGAACTCTATCCTAGATAAGGGAAGAGTTAGAAGTTGAAGATAACTAGAACTCTTCCACCAAAGAAGAGTGTAACATTAGTACTCTAGTTATTTCCTATTCTACTAACTCTATATATTTCAAGATGTTCTCATTTTACCGGTATGCACAAACAGTGAAGTTAAACGAGAGCTGAGAGCAAAATAGCAAGGCATTTCGCAAGTAATTCCTGTGTGATTCAAGTATGCGAACATGAAGCTACATGAAGCAGAGAGAAGAACCAATTCCAAGTGAATGTCTTTTATTCTAGTTCAATTATAGTAGGGCTTTTGAGTTGTACCTTTCAGCTTTCTCTAGAAGCAATTGTACTAGGTACTCTGAGTGTATTGTTCAAGTTAGAGTTAACTTGAAATTGTCGCAATAGTCTGAGACTGGTTGCCACAAAGGGTTAGAGGTAATTCTTAGGTTTACAAGAGTTTTGTAAATGTTGTTTTTGGCTCAGTGATTTAGTGAAGTGTTGGGAAAAATCCTACAGGGCAGTAGGTTGTGATTTTTTCACCTTTTGAGCTAGGTATTTTCCATGTAAAAATACTATTGTTCTTTACTTTCTGCATTTATTATTTTGCAATAGTAGTATAAGGATCACATAGAAGAACCAAGTCCATCGATAACTTGTGCACACGAAAAACTGGACACCACACAAATCATCCCCCATCTTGTGTGGTGTTGAAGTATAAAACATCAAGTTCGAATTTTTCACATATGAGATTTCAGTATTATCTTGGTTTCTGACGTGAAGCGGTTTCAACATGTCATGAAGAATGCCTTTATCTTCTCCTTTTCCTTTGCAAGCTCAGTCCTGAAAGCATCTCTCTCAGTTTCCACTTGAGTCAACCTCCTTTTTAGCCTCTCAATCTCAGCATCCTTAGCCCCACTCTCTTGCACCAAGGCTCTCACTTTGCTGTTCACATGCACCTTCTTCGATGAACTAGGTTCTTTGGGAGAAATATGGACTTCATAATCACATGCAGTCGAGGTGTTGGCCCATAAGTGATCTTTTGCTTGTATTAGTATCCCATTTATTGAAGGGTACCTTGAAGTGAGCAAGCACAGCAGTGAGAATGAAACCATATGGTATGACATGAGTTTTGGTGCATGTTAGAACCTTATCAAGGAGCTGGATGATAAAACCCAGCCAATTGATCTGCCTCATACTATCCAAGCACTCCATAAGGACCAGGTCTGTGAAGGTGGCAATGTGCCTTCTTTCCTGCCTGGGCAACACCACTTTGCTGACGAATTCAAAAAGTAACTTGTGGGCAAGCTTCATCTCACTTTTGTACACAACCTTAGGCTGTATCTCTAACTCATTGTCAGCAAATTTCCTTGTAATGGCAAGGGAGGTTGGTTGATTTTCTAGGCTTGGCCATTTCAGCTTTTTGTAATCATTGTACCCTTCAGCAGGTACTCCCAGAATCTCTCCCAATTCCTTGTCGTTAAAGCTCGCAGTCACCCTTTTCACCATACTAGTGACCCTGCCATTCTTGATTTGATAATTTGACATGAACTCCACAATCTCATTTCTGGCAAGTCTTCATTTCATCTAATGGACCATGTCCCTCCAACCATGAAGTTGTAGTTTCTCCATTAGCATCACCATTCCATCGTCTTCCAAGTCCCTGAGGAGTCTACCCTTCAAGATCGTTCTTTTTCCAAACATAACCATCTTGTCCTGCTCTTCATCTGTTTCCTCTTCTTTTTCACTTTCCTCTTCCTCCACTACTTGTACTTTTCTATATTTTCTAGAAGACCTGGTTCTTTTTGCCAAGGTAGAAGGCTTTGCACCAACACTCTTTGAGGGAGACTTCTTTTTGGAAGTCTCTCTTTTCTTCGCCTTTGGAATCACAACGTCCACCTCCTCATCCTTGTCTTCATCATGAAGAACCAAGGCCATCTCTTCCTCAACAGGATCACTCACTTTCTTCTTTCCCTTCGCAGTCGCTTTACTCTCATCTAAGTCTCTTTCTAGTTCAACCTCACTCTATTTATTCTGACTCCTAATAGCTCTTCCTCTTGTAGGAGGAGTATCTACAGGGATAAAAGAGGAAGCCTTTCTCTTCTTGTTTGCCCTAGCAGCTCTAGGGATTTTAACTCCTAAACTTCTCTTCTTTTTCGGATTGTAGCTAAGAGACACTCATTTGAATAGGTCTTAGAGGGGCTACTACACAGATGGAATAGGTTCTTGGAACCTGTTCCTCAACCTAACAAGCCCCTCAGCTGCACTTGCATCACCAGACCCACTAGCCCCTTCTTCTCTCCAACTTTCTTCCTCCTCAGCAGCTTCCTCACTCCACAACACCATAGCCCATATTTCCTCAGTCGAATGCATCAAGAGTAGGTGAAGATTCAACTACTCATTTTTCCCCTCTCACATCACCTTGAGAATCCTCACTCTTTTTTTCTTTTTTCTTTTTATTTTTACCACCATTGTTTCCAGATTCAGTGGTTTCAACCCCAGAATAGTTTCAACCACAACAAATCTGTACTCCAGATTCTCAGCAACTCCAGAAATTATTTCAAATGCAATAATAGGACCATATGTTACCTGCTCTGTTTCAGATGAGACAATTTCTTCCTCCTCAATTGCAGATTTAAATGATTCTTCAGATTTTTGTGGTTCTTCTGCTTGGATTGCCCTCAATTGCTCATTTAGTTTCTTGATTTGTTCTACTCAGTTACTACTTTACGAGCAAGCATATTGAACCTTTCTTTCTTAGAGGTGGGTGTGGTTGAAGGTGTGATAGATGGTGTAGGTGATGATTCTTTGGGTGGTGATGAGGGATATTCAGAAAGGTTTGCCATTGGTGTGTGTATATAAGATATGAGAGAAGCTAGAGAGAATTGTTTGGCGGCTGGAGAATTAGAAGTGAGAAAATGGATAAGGCCAAATCAATTTAAATAGGGAGAGTTTAAGTAGGTAACACTAGTTTTTTAGAAGCTCATAAGTCTAATCAAATTGGGAAAGTTGGTTTGAAAAGGTGTTGAGTCTTCCCTAAAAGCTAGGCAATTATGGTGCGTGGGACTTCTCTTTGTGAAATAGTTTGTTTTTAACAGATAAGCTTTGAGGGAGATTGGGAGTAAATGAGACTCTCTTTTTGATCATGATGCAATTACAATTAGTTTAAAATATGCGGAGTGGAGAGTCATACCATGTAATCTTGATGAACCAGTTTCTTCACTAAGAATTCTCTTGTGTAAGTCTGAAATCATTAGAGATTAATGAGACATTTTAGCACATGGAGCAAGAGTATACTAATGAAAGTATGATACATAGCAAAACCTAATCTTATTAATTAAAAAAATTCACAAATTATCTAACCAAATATTGAGTTAGAACCGGTTCCTTTTAGGTGATCTTAATCATCCCTAACTCTAACTTGTTCCTTTCAAAGTGATCTCTACTTAGAGATTTTGTGATGATGTCAGCTATTTGCTTGTTAGTAGTACAAAATTCCACATTGATCCATCCTTTTTCATAGTTGTACCTCAAAAAGTGATGCCTAACATCTATGTGCTTAGTTCTTTTGTGATGAACCGGGTTCTTGGTCATACTAATTACACTAGTGTTATCACAAAAGATGGGGATACAACCTACATCAATTACAAAGTCCATTAATTGTTGTTTGATCCCCAAGAAAACCTGCATAATTAGTATCATCATATCTCACTAAGTTCAAATTACTACCTTTTAGATACCATAGACAGAGGTCAGTGGTGCCTTTAAGGTATCTCAAGATCCTCTTGACAACAGTCAAGTGAGACTCCTTTGCATTTTCCTAAGATCTAGCACAAATGCCTACGCTGAAAACAATGTCAGGTCTACTAGAACTGAGATATAACAAAGAGCCAATCATTCCCCTATAAATATTTTGATCAACAAATGAACCAGGTTCATCTTTATCTAATTTTTCAGCCGTTGCTATAGGAATGTCAATTTCTTTGGAATATTCCATTTTAAACCTTTTAAATAACTCTTTCACATACTTTAGCTGATGGATCATAGATCCATTGAATTTTGTTAAATTTGTAAGCCTAAAAATAATTTAATCTCACACATCATACTCATTTCAAATTCACTCCCCATTAGTTTAGCAAATGTTTTACTTAACCTATTAGTAGTTGCTCCAAAGATTATATCATCAACATATATATGAACTACCAAGAGATCTTTACCATTTTATTTCAAAAATAAAGTATTGTCAATTTTACTTCTCTTGTAGACATGCTCAAGCAAGAATTTTGACAATCTTTCATACCATGCTCTTGGAGCCTGCTTGAGCCCACAAAGTGCCTTGTCAAGCTTGTACGCATGATCAGGACATTCCTTTCTTTCAAAGCCCGAAGGTTTCTTGACAAACACTTCTTCCTTTAGATAGCCATTGAGGAAGGCACTCTTGACCTCCATCTGACAGAGAGTGAATTCCATGTAAGCAGCAAATGCTATAAGGAGTCTGATTGCTTCCAATCTTGCGGATGGAGCAAAATTCTCATCATAGTCTATTGCCTCCTCTTGACTATATCCTTGAAACACCAGTCTTGCCTTGTTCCTTGTAACTGTTACCAAGTTGGACTTTTTAGCATTTGACCTCAGATTGGAGTTTTGATGGTTCCGTTAGGTCCAGATAGTAATTTTGGACTCAGACGTATGCCCGGATTTGCAATTGGATATTTCAAGAAAGATTCGGCACTAATTGGCAAAAACTGGAATTTGAAGGTTTGGAAAAGTTTATTAAGTTTGATTTGGTTGCGATTTATCGTTTTGATGTTGTTATGAGTGATTTGAGGCATCGAGTAGGTCTGTCTTATTTTATGGGACTTGTTGGTATGTTCGAATGGGGTTCCGAGGGGCTCGGATGAGTTTCAGATAGGTTTGGGTTGTGTTGCGCTCGTTTTTTTTTTATGTTTCGACGTCGTTTCTTCAAGCATAAATGGTACTACATTAAGCAAATGAGCTCCAATATCTGTTCTTATTGAAGCATTAGATCCGTATCGTAATTATGAAGCCATATCAAAATGAATCGTCGAATTTGGACATCGTATGGGGAGTTTAAGGTCATTTTACTAAGAATTGGGTTGCCAGATTTTTCAGATTAATTAGAAAATTGCCACTGATTTCGTATTTAAAAATCTGCACTATTTTCAAATATTGAAATCAACATATCTCCTTCAATATAAGGTCAAATGGAGTGATTCAAGAGCCTAACTTGACAGGAATTTCACAAAGAATCCATTATAGGCATCAAAGGTGAGTTTCGAGATCTTTTTGGCATAAGACACGAAGCAGAATAGTGTTAAAATGAGGGCTTTGTTCATTTAACATATTTTGAGTTGGGGAGCTCGGAATTGAGAAATTTGTCACGATCCGGAATTCCCATTGGCGCCTAACAGTTCACTTGCTAGGCAAGCCAACGTTAGAACATTTTTACTTCTTTTAACAATTTAAACAGTAACACTGATAATTAACCAAAATAACAGATATATTCTAAGTACAAATGCGGAAATTAAACAACCAATTGTCTATTACAATCCCCTGAATCTGGTGTCATGAGTTCACGAGCTTCTAAAATAATACACATAACGTCTGAAACAAATAGAAAGCTGTCTGAATGAAACTTTACGGCCAATAGAAAAAAGGATGGGGACTCCAGGTGCGGAGCGCTGAACAGTCGTACCTCAAGTCTCCGCAAGTATCCGATCCGATCTCACTAGACCGATGCTGGGACCGTCTACAAAATATGCAGAACGTGCAGAGTGTAGTATCAGTACAACCGACCCCATGTACTGGTAAGTGCCGATCCTAACCTCGACGAGGTAGTGACGAGGCTAAGGCGAGGGTATCTATACAAAAACCTGTACCAATATGTAAATGACAAAATAATACTAGAAAATACAGAACAGAACAAAACAGCTAACTGAAACCAATAAATGTAGCCTCTGGAGTGAACCAGTGTTGTTCGAAATTTACCAATACTTAATATATCAGATAATGAAAGAAATACCGAAAAGAAATGCATTTCAGGAAAATAGGAACATATAGTTTTGTTGCGGCGTGCAACCCGATCCCACCTGATATCACAAAATTCTCCCTTATTCCCTCCGTAACAAATACAATAAAAGTAAATAATATATATATATATTGCGGCGCGCAACCCTGATCCCACCATATATCAATATCAATAGATTAATTCACCGTTATTCCTCCTTATCAATCCTCCCTTATTCCTCATATTGTGGCGGGCAACCCTATCTCACCATATAAATATATTAACCGCTATTCCTCCTTGTCAATCCTCCCTTATTCCTCCTGTTGCGGCGTGCAGCCCGATCCCACCATATCAGTGCCAAACACTCAATGTACACAACCAATTTAATATCTAAATCACAAGGCCTTTACGATAAATAAGTACCAAACAAAACCAAACAAAGGAAATCTTGATCAATATCAACTCTACTCAAATAATACTACACATCGAGACCAATCCAGCAATTTACAAATTTAAAGGTACAACAAGTCAAATTAAGCAAATAGTAGGGATTAGGGGAACCTATAGGAAGAACTAATATAGCTAACATGAGAAGATGTGGATTAACACGTAGCAATTAAGCATATAACAATTAATACAGGAAACGAAATAATTAAAGGAAAGAAGTAAATCAAGGAAAACAGATAATTTGGCGACATATAAGCACTCGTCACCTTGCATATACACCGCTCACATGGTTTTCACATAATCACATAGTCTGAGGGTTCCTAATTCCCTCAATTCAAGGTTGACACAACACTTACCTCGATACAGAGGCCACTCACTGCTCAATTACCGCTTTTCCTCTAGTTTCCACCTCCGAACCACTCGTATCTAGCCGTAATTAACTTAATAACATCAAATATTTCTAAAGAAATCAATTTAAATACATAAATTTAGGTTTCCCAACATTTCCCCCAAAAAGTCAAAAACCGACTTCGGGCCCGCTTGGTCAAAACTCTAGGTTCAGACCAAAACCCGTTCACCGATTCACCCCCGAGCCCGAATATGTATCTAATTTCGAAATCCAACCCCACATTGAGGTCTCATTTTTAATTTCCCAAAAATTCTTAATTCTACCCAAACACCCAATTTCTTCCATGAAATTCCTAAATTTTAGGTTGAGTTCTTGTAAAATGAAGTGAAAGATTGAAAGAAACGAGTTAAGAATCACTTACCTATGATTCGGAAAGAAATGGTCTTTGAAAATTTGCCTAGAGGGTTTCTTGTGTTGGGAATTTTTGAAAAAAGCGAGAAAAGTATCGCAAATGCGAACCCTTCGCATTTCTACAGCCTTCGCAAATGCGAACTATTTGTCGCAAATGCAAACCTGGATTTCCGCAAATGCGGTCTTATTCTCGCAAATGTGAGACTACCCAGCCCCCACCCATGCTCGCAAATGCGAAGCTTCTTCGCAAATGCGAGCCTCGCATTGGCGAGCCAGACCTCGCAATTGTGAGAGCTGCAGACCTAAAGCACACCAACAATTTTTCCTAAGTTCATTTCACTTTGTAGCCTATCTGAAGCACACCCGAGCCCTCGGGGATCCAAACCAAACATGCACACAAGTCTAAAAATATCATACGAACTTGGCCGTGTGATCAAATCACCGAAATAACACCTATGAATTTAGCACCAAAAGATATGAAATTCTCAAGAACACATTAAAATTCCTTTTTTCGCAATCGGACGTCTGAATCACGTCAAATTAGTTTCCTTTTTCACCAAATTTCACATATAGGGTATAAATATCATAACGGACCTGTACCGAGCTCGGTAATTAAAATACGGACCGGATACCAACAAGATCAAACATTAACCAATTTCTTAAAACCATTATAATTTAAGTCTTTCAATTTTTAACAAAAAAATTCATATCTCGAGCTAGGGACCTCGGAATTCGATTCCGGGCATACGCCCAGGTCCCATATTTCACTACGGACTCATCGGGATCGCCTAAACACGGGTCCGAGTCTGTTTACTCAAAACGTTGATCGAAGTCAAGTAAAATCAACTTTTTAGGCCAAATAATATTATTTCATCAATTTTCCACATAAAAACTTTCCGGAATCACTCCCGGATTGCGAATGCAAATCGAGGAGGATAATGGGTCGTCACACAATTTTTGAGGCGATTTTCACCATATAAATTAGGGTAAGTGCTCTATACTCGGTTTTGGTTATATTTCGTGAATCTATCTTCGATTTTAGCTTTGGATGATGAATTTTTAAAGAGGAAATTGGGAGTTTTGGCCTAATATTTCATAATATGAAACTTTGGGTTTTGAACATCGATTCAGAGTCGGATTTAATTGAAACTAGTATGGTTGGACTTGTAATTGAATGAGTTGACGGAATTTGTGAGTTTTGTCGGGTTTCAAGGTGCGGGCTCAGGTTGAGATTTTTGGCCGATTTTGGGCATTTTATTAATGATTCGACCTTTTTCGATTGAATTGGTTCCTTTATCATTGTTTGATGTATTTGAGTTATTTTTGGTTAGTTTCGAGCCGCTAAGAGGTCAGAACGCACGAGATGGCATTCTTGGAGCGCCGCTTGCTTTCGCGGTACTGGAATTTGCTCGTTAGAGGTAAGTAACTCTTCTAAACTTAGTGCTGAGGGTATAAAACTCTGAATTACGTGTTGTGTGATTGGTATTGAGGTGACGCGCATGCTAGGTGACGGGCGTGTGGGCGTGCACTTTGTGAATTGTGACTCCGTTGTCTCCATGGCACTGTATAGTGGCCCTATTTTGTTGATATCTATGTTTTCACCATGCGCTAAAGTAAATGAGCTGTCAATCATGCTAGATATCATGTTTAGGCTTTATGCTGATATTGTTAGGATTCATAGTGGTCGTTTCTTGCTATCATCTCAGTGATTTCATTGATATTTCGTACTTAGTCATATTCATGCATTCATATCATATCTCAGTCTCAGTTGTTATTTATTGATACATCATATCAATTTTGTCGGGCTAGTTTCATGACATTGTGAGCCCATGAGTGAGAGTGGAGAGATCGATGACTGAGTGAGGCCGAAGGCCTGAGTGAGAGTGATATTTTGGGATCGGGTTGCACTCCGCAGAATGTTATATTGGTTATATTCTATTGGATCGGGCTGCACGCCGCAACGATATAGCGCTTGGGCTAAAGGATCTCCTCCGGAGTCTGCACACCCCCAGCGAGCGCAGCTGATTATATATATATATATATATATATAA
>ML281341.1:0-43868 GCA_005239495.1 Nicotiana undulata | reverse complement strand
ATATATATATATATATATATATGGCCGGGTTGCATGCCGCAACAAGCCTTATGGATATTTATTTATGGATTGGGTTGCACGCAACAACAAGCCTTACTGCTATTTATATATGGATCGGGTTGCACGACGCAACAAGCCTTATGGCTACTTATATATGGATGGGATTTCACACCGCAACGAGTATCGTACAATGCTGAGTGTTGAGTGTGATGAATATAGAGCACGGTAAGAGAGAATGCGAAATAGTGAGATTGAGTATTCTAAGAGTGTGAGTACATGAGTTTATCATTGAGAGACACTTCATTTGACATGCGTACATGAGATACATGCATAGAGATGCATTTCCTTCTGCTACCCGGTTTGGTGAAATCTATGATTTTACCTCTATCTTGACATGTAGGCATAGAGATGTACTTTTCTTACGCTATCTGAAAATGAAACATCTTGCTTATTGTTGAAAATATTTTTGGGAAAAATAACAGTTGTTCAAACTTACTCGTATTTTTGGAAATTTCGGTAAAAGATTTAGGTTTTCACTGAGATAGTTGAAAAGCATGCCTATTTTTTTAAAACTGTGAACGAGTTGAGCATTTTATTTCTGATATCTTCTTTTATTACTTGTACTATGCCGTCATGAACTATTGCAGAATAATGGTATTTGACCCGACCTTTGTGTTAGCTCATCACTACCTTCAATCTAAGGTTAGTTCTGTTACTTACTGAGTACATGGGGTCGGTTGTACTCATACTACACTTCTGCACCTTGCGTGCAAATGTTGACTGATGATGTTGATGTGATCGCCGAGAGCTCGAATTGAAGATGTAACTGTGTTCCTATTGTAGCTGCCTCTTGTTCATGGTAGCCTTGGATTCATAGAAGTCTGTTTATGTACTTTTCAAACATAAGATGTATTTACTTCCTATCAGCTTTGTAAACTCTATTCTTAGAAGCTCATGATTTGTACTACCATCATTGTGAAATGTATAAGATTCAGTAAATTACTTTTATTTAATTGCCTTGTTAATATTATTGGAATTGGATAGATATTAGTTGGCTTACCTAGCGGGTTGGGTTAGGTTCCATCACGATTAGT
Organism: Nicotiana undulata; assembly: GCA_005239495.1. NCBI lineage: Eukaryota > Viridiplantae > Streptophyta > Magnoliopsida > Solanales > Solanaceae > Nicotiana > Nicotiana undulata. Next base: position 42,774 of record ML281341.1, on the reverse strand, counting down.
GGATTTGGGGACGTGACATATTTATTCTTGAATATTAGAAAAATATTATAATATTACTTCCTAAATATTAGAAAAATAGTTAAATTACACTATTATCTAATGTGAAGCCTATTTTTAAAGGGCAAGAAAGACGAACGATATTTTGTTAAGGGTCTTCGTGCTTTTAATATAGTATTAATTATATTTGTCATTTTGTTATTACAATTTAGACGGACTCGAGTGTTGGCGAGGTATACTTAATAGTCACTTAACGTGTTAAAATGGTAAAAGAATAATCTAAGGTGTCTGTCTACTCTTTGAGAACAACTTAATGGGGTCATTTTTATATCTCGCGATTAATCTAGAGGAATTTTCATAAAGCACTATAATTTTGAGCCTAGTACATATAGTTTGCCTAATTATTATTCTTAGCTACTATTCAATTGTTACTAGCTTGTATCACTTGTGATGGGTTTAAAGTATCTTAGATTTACGTTTTGATGATCTAACAAATGTACTGTCAAGAACCAGATAAAGAACCTTATGCACACTAGGTATATTTCTTTAGCAATGGACAATGTGAGCTGTATGACTTCAGATAAAAAAGAACCAACTCAGGGACCTGATCCCTTGGAGTTTCCCTGAGAACAGTACGAAGTTAACTCTACAGCAGAAAAGTGACTGCCTACAACTGTGCACGCTACAATGTAGAAACAATGCAGCAGTCACTTCCCATTGGGAAGGGGCTTGTACCAACCAAGTGTTTACATCATCCAAGTGATGTCACTCGAAGGATATTAACAAAGAGTGTTACAAAAAAACATCAATTTAACACTTGTGAGACAACTCAAGCATTAAAGACCTGATCATAGAGCATTGAAGTCATAAGTGTATCAAGAACAAAGTGCAACACTACTACGGACCAGTTCCATAACAAGTCTTTTGTATGTCCATAGTTGAATTGTATCTTTGTATTTGTTCTTCATTGTAATTCCTATTATGCTTATTAGAAGCTTTAGTTAGGAACCTCAAAAACCATAAACCATAGAGTTTGTGTCGTGACTAGAGTTAGTCATGAGTTGAAGTCTTTGTAATAGTTGTATTGCAAAGTGGCTTGTAATAGGTGTATTACAAGTTAGTGAGGGATTAAGATTTTAATTCCTAGGTTGCAATAGGTTGTAATCTAAAGATTGCTCAGTAGTGAAGTTGAAATGCTTCTAGTGTAGGTCGTGGTTTTTTATCCCCTTGAGAAGGGATCTTTCCACGTAAAAATCTCCTGTGTCATTTACTTACTGTTACATTAGTTAGTACTATGGGAACTGTTAAAGGACCAAGTCTCTATACAGTTTGGTGTACTCGTATATTCTATTAATTGGTATCAAAACGGGTTCTTTCTAAAAGGCTAACACCTAGAGAGGATCCTCAAAATGGCCGCTCCACCAAACTTCGAGGAAGGACAATCAACCTACAGGCCTCCGAGATTCAACGACCAATACTATGGCTGGTGGAAAACTCGAATGCATGACTTCATAATGGCAGAAGATTCTGAGCTATGGGATGTTATTTGTGATGGCCCATATGTCCCAATGAAGAAAGTAGGAGAACATGCTGTAATGATGCCGAAAACCAGGAAAGAATATAGTGACCCTGACAGGAAAACTGTAGAAAAGAACTTTCGTGCCAATAATATCTTGGTGTGTGGCATAGGACCTGATGAATATAACAGGATCTCATCTTGCCAATATGCCAAGGAGATATGGGAAGCCTTACAAACGGCACATGAAGGAACTACTCAAGTAAAAAAGTCCAAGATCGATATGCTCACCACTGAGTATGAGCTCTTTAGAATGAAAGATGATGAATCTATTCAAGACATGCATACTCGATTCACTTCCATTATAAATGAGTTGCACTCTCTTGGAGAAATCATTCCTAGGAACAAGATTGTGAGAAAAGTCCTTAGCGTCTTGCCCAGCTCATGGGAGAGTAAGTTGAACGCTATCACTGAAGCCAAGGACCTGCAGACTTTGACTATGGACGAGCTAGTTGGGACTTTGAAAACGTACGAGATGAAGAGAAAGAAGGATAGTGAAAGAAGAGAACCAAAGAAGGATAAGAACCTGGTACTCAAGGCTGAAAACAATTACTCAAGTGAGGAGGATAGTGATATGGCGTACCTTACCAGAAGGTTTCAATAAATGGTTCGAAGGAATGGAAGGATACCAGAGAGAGGTAGTTCCATCAAGCCAAAGAACTATGACTTCAGTCATAAGTGTGGAAAACTAGGACATTTCATCAAGGAATGCCCTCTTCTGAAGAAAGAGCATTTCAAGCACAACTCTAATAAAGCAGCAAAGAGGAACCCGGTTCCTGACAAACGCTTCAAAAGAAAAAACGCAGCTGACAATCTTGTGAAACAAGCTTTTGCAGCATGGGGAGACTCCTCCACTGAATCAGAAGAAGAAAATGATGTTAGAGACAGCTCCATGATGGCAGTGGAAAATAAGCAAAGAAAAATGACTCAATATTTGCCTTGATGGCTCAGTCAAACGATGAAGAAGATGATGACAATGATGAGGTAAATTTTTGGGATGTTTAGAGGAAGTTGAAATCCTACTCTCCCAAGAAACTCATGTCATTAGCTAATGTTTTAATTGATGCATATCATAGTTTTGTTAATAATAAGGATGCCTTGACCATAAATTTAGGAGATGCTGAGCAGACTAGGGATGACTTGGTGGTCTGTGTAGTTGATTTGAAGGAAACTATAGAAAATCTGAAAAAAGAGAAGGAAGCTCTAATAGAAAAACTTGCTAGTGTAGAACATGAGAGAGATGATCTGATGGTAGTTGTAGTTGACTTGAAAGAAACCATAGAGAACTTTAGAAAGAAAAGAATACCTTAGCAGAAAATGTTGCCTTTACAGAGCAAGAAAGAGATGATCTCTTAGTGGTAATTGCAGACCCAGAGGAAATAATTGAGGGTTTTAAAGCAGAATGTAGGCCTGGAAACTCCGAAAAAGGGAAGGAAGTAGCTAGTGAGACACATATTAAACTTTAAAATTAGCTAAATAATGTGAAAATTAGCTTATGTGCTGAGCTTGAGAAAAATAGTTAGCTTCAAGCAGAATTGGAGAAAGTAAAAAATGATCTTGAGAAATCTCTCAAGTGGACATGGTCCTCAGATGCTATTACTGCCATGCACTTCAATAGTGGTGGAAACAGGCAGGGGATAGGATTCCAAATGGAGAAACTTCCCTACAACCCCTCAGAGCAAGTATGTCACTGTACCTGATAACTGGTTTTGTACCCACTGTGGGAACAATGGGAACTTCAAGGAATATTGCCAGGCCAGAGCCCAGTCTGTTCAGAAAAACAAAGTTTTTTCTGAAAAAGTAACTACTATAAGGGGACTAGGTGCCACTCGCAAAAAACGCATATTGCCTGCTTGGACTTGAAGAACTCTCATTCATCCTTTTTCTCATTACAAGGGACCCAAACTTGTTTGGGTACCTAAATCTAACCCTTAATATATTTGTGTAGGGAACAGTGAGAGGAAGCAGTCAACAATGGATTATGGACAGTGGATGCTCTAAGCATATGACTGGGAATACCATGGACTTCCTTTCACTAAAATCCCTGCAAGGAGGGAATGTATCATTTGGAAATGGGAAAAGGGGTACATTCTTGGTGTTGGAAAAGTTGGAAAGTCTCTCTCGCACTCAATTGAGAACGTGTACTATGTAAATGGTCTGAAGTATAGTCTCTTGAGTGTCTCTAAAATCTGTGATAAAGGAAACAAGGTGGAGTTCTTGTCAAAAGTGTGCACAATTACTAATCTGGTAACTGGTGAAGTGGTGCTAGTGGCCAAAAGATACAAGAACATCTATGTTGATGATTTCGAGTCCCTACAAAGTGGTGATATGAGCTGCTTGAAATCAGTTGATGATGATGCAGAATTATGGCACAAAAGGCTGGGACATGCAAGCTTCTCTCTTCTGAATAAGCTGATATTGAAGGACTTGGTTCGTGGGTTGCCAAATACAAAATTCAAGGAGCACAGAGTGTGTGATGCATGTTCTAGAGGAAAGCATGTGAAATCCTATTTCAAGCCAAAGAAAGATGTCAGCACGTCAAAGCCACTTGAACTCCTTCATATGAATCTATGTGGTCCTATAAGAGTGCCAAGCAGGGGAGGAAAAAGATATATTTTTGTGATAGTAGATGACTACTCAAAGTTCACTTAGACACTATTTCTCAGAACAAAGAATGAGACATTCGAATTGTTCGTGGCATTTGTCAAGAAAATCCAACTGAAGATGGAATTAAAGGTGGCTTGCATCAGATCCGACCATGGAACAGAATTTGACAATGCCAAGTTTGATGAGTTATGCAATGAATGGCATCACCCATAACTTCTCAGCTCCAAGAACTCCACATCAAAATGGAGTCGTAGAGAGGAAAAACAGAACCCTTGAAGATATGGATAGAACAATGCTTATTGATACTGGGATAGCCAAAACATTCTGGGCAGAGGCCATAAATACTGTCTGCTATTTGGTAAACAGGTGCATGATCAGATCTTTTTTAAACAAAACTCCATATGAATTGCTAAATGGAAGGAAGCCCAAGCTGACTCACCTAAGAACATTTGGGTGCAAATGTTATGTTATTAACAATGGAAAGGATCAGCATGGAAAATTTGATGCCAAAAGTGATGAAGGAATTTTTCTGGGATATTCCTCTCAAAGCAAAGCGTACAAGGTTTACAATAAAAGGACTCAGTGTGTGGAGTAAAGTGTTCATGTAATCTTCAATGAGACACTTCCATCTGGTGAGAAAGGCAACAAGGATGATCAAGACAATGAACCACTATTAGTTCCCGGAGAGATCACTGATATGTCAAATGAAAAAGCATATATGATGAGTCAAGTGAAGGAAACAAGTGAAGGCAATGCAACCTCCTCCTCTGCTTCTCAAGAGGAACCAGGTACGCAAATCACCACCACTGAAGCTGAAGAAATAGTTGTTGATGCAGTTCAAAGCACTCCACAGGTAGCAGAACGAGGAATGCAGGGGAACCAGTCAGGATTACCCAATTCTTCTACCAATGAGATTCTAGTTCCAAATTGGAAACACAAAATATCCCATCCTCTCTATAATATAATCACCCCCCTAGATTCAGGAGTTCAGACTAGATCAAAAGCCAGAATTCTCTTGCCTTTTCAACCTTCCTCTCCCAAATAGAACCAAAAACTATTAAAGAAGCCTTGAAGGATGCATACTGGATAACAGCTATGCAAGAGGATCTCCATCAATTTGAAAGGAACAAAGTATGGCACATGGTACCTAGACCCTCAGATAGAACCATCATAGGGACTAGGTGGGTTTTCAGAAACAATGATGAAGATGGAAACACAACAAGGAACAAGGCAAGGTTGGTCGTCCAAGGTTACAATCAGGAGGAATGGACTGATTATGATGAGACTTTAGCCCCAGTTGCTCGTCTGGAAGCCATTAGAATTCTCATTGCCTTTTCATATCATATGGAATTCACTCTGTTCTAAATGGATGTAAAAAGTGCATTTCTGATTGGTTTTCTCAAGGAATAAGTTTATGTCAAGCAACCTCCAGGTTTTGAATGTCATGAACATCCTAAGTATGTGTTCAAATTGGATAAGGCATTGTATGGATTGAAGCAGGCTCCTCGAGCTTGGTATGAAAGGCTATCTAAGTTCCTCTTAGAAAATGGATTTACAAGAGGAAAAATAGACAACACTCTGTTCTTGAAGAAACGAGGAAGGAACCTTCTCATCGTTCAGGTATATGTGGATGATATCATCTTTGGGGCAAAAACTGATTCGATGTGTGAAGAATTTGCAAAACTCATGGGAAGTGAGTTTGAGATGAGCATGATAAGCGAGCTGAAATTTTTTCTTGGGTCTTCAAGTGAAGCAATCCACGAAGGGAACATGTATTAGTTAGCAGAAATACATCAAGGAACTTTTGAAGAGGTTTGATATGGAAGCATCAAAGGTTATTGACACCCCCATTGCCACTGCCACTAAGCTGAACATGGACGAATTTGGATCACCTGTAAATCAAACAATGTATCAAGGCATTATTGGATCACTACTCCACCTCACTGCCAGCATGCCAGATATTATGTTCAGTGAGGGTTTATGTGCAAGGTTTAAATCAAATCCCAAGGAATCTCACCTAAAGGTTGCTAAAAGGATCCAGAGAAATCTTAAGGGAACACATGACCTGGTTCTGTACTACCCTTCAGGTGACAATTTTAATCTTGTTGGTTATGCTGATGCTGACTATGTAGGTTATCTGGTGGACATGAAGATCACATTTGGAATGGATCATGTCTAATCTCATGGGGTACAAGGAAGCAAAATTTAGTATCTCTCTCAACAGTTGAAGCAGAATATGTTGTTTCCGCCTCCTGCTGTGCTCAGATACTGTGGATCAAACAACAGTTGGAGAATTTTGGAGTACACATTGATTGTGTACCTCTTCTATGTGACAACAACAATGTACTCAACATGGAAAAGAACCCGGTCCAACATAAGAGAACCAAGCACATTGATGTAAGACGTCATTTTCTCTGAGATAATGTAGAGAATGGGCTTATCTGCATGAAGTTTTGTACCACAGAAGAACAAATTGCAGACATCTTCACCAAAGCTTTAAGCAGGGAACATTTTGAGAGAAACATGATGGTACTAGGGTTAATGAAACCTAATTGAGGACCTGATTCTCTTCCTATGTATATGTATTCAGGTAAATCTAGCTAAAGTGTTTTCTGGCCAAGCCTAACTCACCTCTATACCGTTGCAGGTAGACACGCATGATGATTATAGAAGCTGAAAGAACAATGCATGAGCTGCAAAAGAGAGTTGAAAATCTTTTTGAAAGACTGGTCAGGAACCTGGTTCTTGTACCACAGGTTAGTAGTCTCGTGTTTTTCTCATGCATATCTCAAAGGAAACAAATTTAACTGCCACATCATCCACCTTTTCAGAACCTGTATATCACGTCTTTTCTTTCAAATTCTTTCACTTCTTCTGCAATAGTGCACCTTCCCACAAACCTACCATCGTTTCAGAACCCGTTTCTCTCTTCCCTCATAATTAGCTCTTCTCTCCATAAAACCCCCTCACTTCTTAAGCCTTGAACGATCACTCTTCATTCTCTCTCTATTCTCCCAGAACCTTCAACCTAACTTTCCACTATGGCTGAAAAACAAGCTTCCCTACCCACTGTGAAGGATAACATCCTCGACCTTCTACCACTTTAGAACCACCACCAAAAACCTCCTTTTCTACCACTCCCGACACCAATATGTCCAAACCTGATTCCCTTTCACCTCTTATCTCTCTCACAACTCCATCTAACACTATTCCTTGCTTAAGTGTTGAGGACTTCGAAGCCTCAAAAGTCGACATTGTTTCTTTTTTGTTTCCTGATACTCTCACAGATCAGAACAAAGGTGAAAAAGAAGGTGTAACTCATCAAGAGAGAAGGGTTTCTGAGGAAGATAGTGATCAGTACATAAGCTCTCCAGTCTTGGACACTATGGCTCCCATGGAATCACAGGAAAAAGAGGCAGTAGAAAATATAATAGCCATTGGTGCTGAGGGATTGGTGAGTGGAAGTCCTTCTACCCTGCCTGAGTCTCACGGGGAATAAACTCCGCTCATAAGAGAAGAAGGAACAATGGTGATATTTGAACCTCCTGCACCTGAAGAAGCTATTGGGAACCCTACTGATGAACCTAATCCCCTCCTTGAGGAAATAGGTCAGGAATCCTCTTCCCAAGTCAGCTTCGACCCTGCTCCTTCTCCTCACTTTGACGCTGAGCCGTTGGAGTCTATCCCTCTTTTTGAAAAACCTAATGCTGAGGATGATGAGGATGATATGGTTCTTAGTGCTCGCTTCAAGATCAGAAAGCCAACAACCACTTCTGAGCCTCCTTCTAAGCAACCTACTACAAGGTTGCAAAAGAAGGACGCTTTTGAGTCTGCCCTAAAGAAAAGCAGAAGGAGTATCAAGAAGAAGAAGAAGAGGCTGATGAAAGAAGGCGAAGTTGTGTGTGACAAAAATGTTCCAGTAGTAGAGGTAGATGAGGATGCTCTGGAGGAACCAAGTTCCTTAGTTAAGCGATCCAAGAAAAAGAAATAATCTATTGAAAGTGCTTCAAAGGAAGCTGTCAAAAAATCAAGTAAAAAGTCTGTGAAAAGTGGTGTCAAGTCTAAGCAAGTTGTGGAGGAGGAATATGTGTCTGAGGATGACATTCTGGTAGAATCAAGTGGTAAAGGGAAATTCATTGCGAGGTTTGGGAAAAGAAAGTTGGAAATTGTTGGGGAACCTGGTTCTGCAAAGAAGGTGAAAAGTGAGAGTGTGCTAGGACAAGAAAGGTTGAGATATCAAAAGGTACTGTAGGGTCGCACGTTTGACCCAGAAATTTCAGAAATGGCGGGAATTAGAAAAATTCTTGAGATGGTGGAATTTCAACAGTGGGGCCATCTGTTCAAAGTGCATGTGCCCAAAGTATATGAGGATGAGGTCCAAAGCTTCTATGCCAACTTCTTTACTGTTAAAAATGACCACATATGTGTGTTAGTAAATGGAGTGAATATGGTATTGGATGTTACTGTGTTGGGGGGTATTCTCAAGGTCCCATCTGGAGGGTCGTCATCTGTTCGAGGTGCTAGTGGATCAAATTTTAGGCACGCCGTTGTGAAGGAAAAACGGTTCAGCATGAGGAACGGGTACACAAGAAGGCTTTGTTTCCTGTGTACCAACTGCTTTTCGAATTGGTTAACAAAGTTCTACTCCCTCATGCTGAAAGGAGGTCCATTACTTCCAGATCTGATCTGTACCTAATGGAAGAACTCGATGAGTTCCGTTTTATCAACTTGCCTGCCATTATGATTGAACATATGCAGAAAGTGGCAGCTTTCAAAGATGGGAACCATGGTCTTCCGTATGGCTCTTCTCACGCGTGTCTTCAAGTTTTTCAATGTACCCTTGGGAAATCCCAATATAAGGAAACAAACCTTCTCAAAGACTACACTAGAAGAATGTGAATTTATTGAAAAAGTTGGGGGAGTGGGGAGCACTTCGACAATTTCTCAGCTCATCAACGCCCAGAACAGCGCCACAAAGAAGATCAGGAAGTTGAAGGCAAGGAATTCCATTCTTGAAACTCAGCTTAGTCAGGTTGTAGCAGCACCAGGACCTTCTAGCTCCTCCAGTGAAGAAGTTGCTCGTCTGTCTAAAGAAAATGCCGAGCTCAGGCAACAGGTGGAGAACCTAAGAGAGAAACTGCTCGAAGAGCAAATGTCCGCAAATGCTCGGATGGATCTTGTTCTCAAAACCCTTGTTACCTCCTCTAAGCCTTCCTCCTCGAGTGCCCCCTAAAAAAATCCTTCAGTGACCAGTGTCGAGTTTCTATCTTGTTGTTTTGATGACCCGTGGTAGTTGCTTTTTTGTTTTTTTTTTTGTGGTGTGATTGGAATTCACTTGTACTGCTCCTGTCTTAAACATTCCAAACTTGCCTTTGCTGTAATGGCAAAGGCTTATGCTTTCTAGAATTTCAATGAAGACTCTCTTTTGTTGTTAAGTGCTTTTTTTCTGCTTCTCTTTTCAATCATGCTGTGTGCACACATGTGGCATGATTTAGCTAGGCTAGACTTCTTTATGCTGATTGCTTGCTTGTGTATTTTTAATGATGCCAAAAGGGGGAAGATAAATTGAAGCAGGGGGATCTGATTAAGGGGGAACTTGTGAAGTTCTTGGTACTTTATCTGGTCTGTAAATGGTTGTCAATTTCTAAAGTTCGTCATCATCAAAAGGGGGAAATTAATGGGTTTAAAGTATCTTAGATTTACGTTTTGATGACCTAACAAACTTATTGTCAAGAACCAGATAAAGAACATGATGCACACTTGGTATATTTCTTCAGCAATGGACTTAAGCTAATGTGAGATGTATGACTTCATATAGAAAAGAACCAACTCAGGGACATGATCGCTTGGAGTTTCCCTGACAACAATACGAAGTCAACTCTACAGCTGAAAAATGACTGTCTACAATTGTGCACGCTACAATGCAGAAATAGTGCAACAGTCACTTCCCATTGAAAAGGGCCTTGTACCAACAAAGTGTTTAAATCATCCAAGTGATGTCACTCAAAGGATATTAACAAATAGCGTTACAAAAAACAATCACTTGAACACTTGTGAGACAACTCAAGCATTGAGATCATAGAGCATTGAAGTCACAAGTGTATCAAGAACAAAATGCAACACTACTACGGACCAGTTCCATAACAAGTCTTTTGTATGTTCTTAGTTGAGTTGTATCTTTGTATTTGCTCTTCATTGTAGTTCCTATTATGCTTATTTAGAAGCTTTAGTTAGAACCCCAAATAAACCCGTATAGTTTGTGTCGTGACTAGAGTTAGTCATGAGTTGAAATCTTTGTAATAGGTGTATTGCAAAGTGGCTTGTAATAGGTGTATTACAAGTTAGTGAGGGATTAAGATTTTAATTCCTAGGTTGCAATATGTTGTAATCTAAAGATTGCTCAGTAGTGAAGTTTAAATGCTTCCAGTGTAGGTCGTGATTTTTTATCCCCTTGAGCAGGGATTTTTCCACGTAAAATCTCCTGTGTCATTTACTTATTGTTACATTAGTTAGTACTGTGGGAACTGTTAAAGGACCAGGTATCTATACAGTTTGGTGGACTCATATATTCTATCAACTCGTATTCAACCACACAACGAATACTCGCTCGCGTAATTTTATTCATTCGTGCAATAAATACAACATGTATCAATTGTAACCAAGGCGAAATGCAAGGATGTATACAAAGGATATAACTTGTATCGACTGTATACATGGGTGTATACAAAGGATACAACATGTATCGACTGTATTCGCTCGGACAACGAATACAACTAAGGCGAATACAAAAATACAAAAAAATAAAATGCTCTTGTTGAGAGTCAAACTCAAGACCTCCGCTAATTAAGCATGCCCTTCAACCAACTGAGCTACGAGAGTTGCTCTCTTGTTTTTGTTCAAAACAATTAATCTCTTGTTTCATGGATTTGCTGTCAAATTCAAATATGATCCTTACATATAATCAGTTTGCTGAAAGTATAGCGATAAATATAGTATAAATGTTTGATGTGATGTATTATTTTCTCAATAATCTATGTGTCGCATACGATATGAGGGACCACATAACCTAGGAGGCCCACTCTTTTGCAGGATCTTCCCATTATGGGCAACTGGGCTAATGATCCAACCTTTTTTCTTTGTGGTATTTTTTGTGTGGGGGTGGGGGTGGGGGACTTGGCTTACTAGAAAAGAGAAAGTACTTTGATATCTCAAGTATTGGTGTTTTAGTTATCGTGTTACTTAGACTAATTACGTTTAACTTTCCATTGATAGAAATTCTGCAGTTTTGGTCTTGCCCAAAAAAAAAAGTGAGATTTCAACAACTTTTTTCTCAAACTATGGCGTAACGGTTAATAAATCGATTTTCTTAACTCATTATAATTGCTTGTCACAAGTCTAACAATTAATTATATACTTTTATTCATTTAATTGAATTCTATTTTATCAAAATAAAAACTTTAAGTTGACATCACCCTTTCCTCGCAAAGGATAAAGTTTTTGAAACTACGTTTTATTTTCCCATCAAATTTAGCCTTCAATGTTAGGCAATTGTCAATGGAGAAAATCCATAATCAAGAAAAGTTGTCAAATTTAAACAAGCATATAGACTTTAATCAAGAAAAGTTGCCAAATTTGTTCAAATTTTCTTACTTTGATAAGCAACTTGAGACATAATCATTGAAGGAGTTGTGCATTTGACAAAGAGAGGGAGAAAGAAACAAAGGAGTCTTTTTCAAGTCCATATTCCTTGACATACTTGTTTGAAATAATTCTTCGAATATCAGTGCCAGGATTTTCTTCTACAAGTAGTTAGATTTATCAGTATGGGAGTGAGGCTTCCACGTCATACTTATTCTATTCCATTCTTTTGTTTTTCCTCGTTCTTCTCTATGCTTCGGATTGTTTAACTATTCGGTATTTGAAATCTATTGTCTCAATTAATTCGAATTCGCGTTATGTAGGGCCCGTTAAAAGAACAAGTAGACGCATTTCCATTATAAATTCTTCATACTTGAACCCAAAATCTCTAGTTAAGTATGAGTAGATCATATCTATAGGACCAAACTCTTTTATATAATTCCATGTTAATGATACATAAAGACAGTGTAACAATTTATCACAAATTTGATCTTACTAGAAGACAGTGTCTAGCCATCTTATTAGTTACTAGCTTGTATTATGGTAAAAATTGTCAGGGACGCCCTATTTAATCTATACTCATATTTTTAAAATTATTTAACATATATCTTAATTTTTACAACTTCAAGTGCATCCTTCTTCCTACTACCTGTGCAAAACTTCAGTTTATTTAGTGCTGAAGATTTTACAAATGAACTAAGTAACTTCAGCATCTTTTGCTGAAGTTTTTTAAAAAGCTTTACGACAAAACCAAACTTCAACTTATTTAATACTAAGTTTTTACAAAAGAACTAAATAACTTCAGCATCTTCTGCTGAAGTTTTTTAAAAAGCTTTATGACAAAACTAATGAATCCAGGAAAAAACTTCAGCTTATTTAGTGCTGAAGTTTTTTACAAATGAACTAAATAACTTCAGCAGCTTCTGCTGAAGTTTTTGAAAAGTTTTATGACAAAACTAATGAATCCAGGACAATACTTCAGCTTATTTAGTGCTGATATTTTTACAAAAGAACTAAATAACTTCAGCATCTTCTGCTGACGTTTTTTGAAAAAGCTTTACGACAAAACTATTGAATCCAAGACAAAACTTCAGCTAAACATGCATAAGTACAACAAATAGAGAACAAAATTTCAGCTAGTAGAATGCTTAAGTTCAACAATTACATACAACTTCAGGCCCGTCTCCTAGAATGCTGAAGTTTGTGTGATTGTCTTTGCTACTTCAGGCCCGTATGCCTGAAGTTTATGCGAAAAGTGGGTACGCTTGCAATTGTTTTTTGCAAAGCGCGTATAAGTTAAAACGTGATCCAAAAAGCGGGTAATTGATTAAGGCCCCGTTTATCACAAATTTGATTGCTTTTGATTTTGACCACTTTTTCAAAATTTTCAGAGAGAAACTCCCCCCTCCCCCACAACCACAAACTGCAACATTTTTTTCAAGGGAAATATATGTCCAAATATAATTTCAAATTCCAAATATCACTTTTCAAAAGTTACAATTTTTATGTCCAAACGCCTGATAAGTGTTACTTGGTAGATTGTTATCTATACTTGAGTACATTTATATGTGTGTAATCTCAACTAATTAAGCTAACTTATCCTTATTTTTAAGACTACTCGCAAGAATAGTTGATTCAATCACATCAGAAGTAGTCATTTATGTATCTTACGAGTTACAAACGTAAAACCTTGTCATACCATATTCAAAAATTATATTTTAATCGTAATTTTATTTACCTTTTTTAGATCAAACTGGATGAATTGTGAAAGGGGACCGCAACAAAGAGTTTTTGTACTTTTAGACAGGGGTACAATTGAAAGGAAACAATCTTACAAATGAGTCTCCTTCAAATTTAGAAAGCGACACTTTTATAGAAATTCCATCAACTGGACACTAATTATCATACTCAGTAATCAAGGGTCCTATCTGAAATCCATTTGATAAGAAATGCAGCCAATCAGCAAGAAGAAACTAGGATGAACTTTTCAAAACTAGCCAATTAAAAAATAGATAAGGCCACTATGCCTGGTCCCAAAAGTGCAGTGCCATTCCTTGTAGAAAACTTCCAAAAACTGTGTCGAGAAATTGAAAAAGAAAAAGAATTTAATAATATTTATATATTTATGATGTAAACTTTTTTTAGAGGCGAACCTTATGGTTTTTGGATTTTACTCTTTTTAAGTTATTGAGTTTTAAATTAATATAATTTGTACATATTCAGTGGATTTCTCAAGATAAATACGAAATTTGGACTAAAACTATTGAATCTGACTGAACCTGTAAATTATACTCTAGCTTCGTCCTTGATTTTTATATAGTACTATTAGATCACCTAAATAAGATAGGGGCGGATTTATATCTCAGTATATGGGGCACATGAACCCACAATCCCTCCGCCAAACTACGTATTTTATGTATATACTTTTTTGAATTGATCTAATATTATCTCCTGGCACTCATGCTCCAAAGAGGCTAAATGATGCACTTGCTTGATTGTTGAGTTATTTACATAAAAGAACAAGTATCAATTCCCACCTAATACTTTCTTTTTTCTCTTTTCTTAGTAGTGCACCATATTTACAAAAATCCTAAATTCACCTATCGAATATTAAGGGAAAAACTTTGTTGTTACTAGTTAAATTACACTCACAGAGTAAAAATTCTTTACACTAACAAATACAATACAAAAATAAAGTTACTTAAACACCGTAAACAGTGCATTTCGTTGGGTCACACGCTCCCACATTTCCTCAAATATAATTGCACTTTCGACTGTATCTTTCTTGAATTCTCTTCAATTCCCTTCTATACATAGAGACCAAACTCGACATATTTCACTAACTCTCATCTGCACCTACTGTTTAATTCCAATACTTCAAATATCTCCAAATATCAAAGAATATAATCTGAATTCTGACAATATATGTATCAATGACGAGTTCAGAGAAAAAATTAGCGAACGTCGTAGGTGCAAAGACGGCGAGAGCTTGTGACAGTTGCATAAGGAAACGGGCACGTTGGTATTGTGCAGCAGACGATGCTTTCTTGTGTCAATCTTGTGATTCTTCTGTTCATTCAGCCAATCCTTTGGCTCGTAGGCATGAAAGGGTTCGTCTTAAAACATCATCTTTTAAATCATCGGATGAATTTTCCAACTCAGATTCAGTCTCAGATTCAGTGCCATCTTGGCACCGTGGATTTACTCGAAAAGCTCGAACACCAAGGAATGGTAAGAATTCAAGAAACGTTAAAAACCCTATTCAACTCGCCGTCCCAGAGATATTAAGTGATGAGAATTCACAAGATGAAAACGAAGAGCAACTCCTTTATCGTGTCCCTATTCTCGACCCCTTCGTAGCTGATGATGCTATAGGGATCGGATATTCTAAAGATCAGATGAAAAATGATTTTAATGATGATCATTTTAATGGGATGCTTAATATTCCATCTGAAATGGAGCTAGCAGAATTTGCAGCTGATGTTGAAAGTTTACTAGGGAAAGGACTTGATGATGAGGAGTCATTTAATTACATGGAATTAGGTTTAGGGTTTTTGGAGAAACATGATAATTCCATGGGTTGTTCTTTGGTTGATGACAAAATTAAGGTTGAAAATGAAGGAGAAATGGATCGTAGTAGTTATAATCAAGTTGATTATTCAGATACGTTTGATTTCAAATTCGACTGTGATTCACCAGTTATTACCTTAGAAGAAGATGACAAAGGTGAAAGAAAAAATAATAAGATTTTGTTAAATCTTGATTATGGCGGTGTTTTAAATGCTTGGGCTGACCAAAGGTCTCCTTGGACTACTGGTGAAAGGCCTGAAGTTGATTTCAACGACTGCTGGCCTGTATGCATGGTATACTTCTTTAATTCTCTCAATTAAAAATTTTATGTCTCAATTGTTAAAGTTGACATAGATTGAACATGAGTTTAATTTCTATAAACTTTATCTTATAGGAGCTATTAGAAGTAAAAATATTCTGGACAATTTCATTCTTTCAACGCTCCTTGATATTTTGCTATGTTGCTCGGACTCTTTGAAAATGTAGCCGGATACATGAATCCTCCAAAAGTATGCATTTTGTGAAGGATCCGACACGAATACGACTACATTTTGGTGAGTCCCCGCAACATAGATATTTTAAGAAACGGTTTAATGCCTATTACTTGGAAAAGAGGATAATTGACTAGTTACAACAAAGCATTTTTATACATTACCAGTGTAGATAATTTAGATCTTTTATTATAACAACTTGCATACTTTCTTCTTTGTTAATGCATGTGAAAAGAAGTACGGCTAATTGGTTATTTTCTATTCCTTTTGTCTAAATTTATGCGATACGTTTTGCTTATCGAGATTCAAGTTTCTTAGTTTTGACTTTAAATTTGGACATAGAATCTTTATAATTTTTTAGATGAAATTTACATATTTGAAAACTACGTTAAGTCATAATTATTACTTCCTCCGTTTCAGTTTATGTGAACGTATTTCCTTTTTGGTCTGTTCCAACAAGAATGATCCCTTTCTAAATTTGGTAACAATTTAGCTTAAACTTACAATTCTACCTTTAATAGAAGCTTTTATAACCACACAAATACTCTGGACCCCTTTTTGACTTGTTTAGGACCATAAATTTCAAAAGTCTTCTTAAACTTCGTGCCCAGTCAAACAGGTTCACATAAATTGAAATGGAGGGAGTAATAATTTAAAATATTTAAGAGCCGTGAAAAAATTACAGTCAGAAAAGGAATTGTTTGACTCTTGAAATCCAAAATGAAGAAATTTCCTCCCTATTTGCAGGACTGCCTCCATTTTCATGAGCTAATTGCTTATAAATTGACCTATATTGGCAGGGAAATTGCGGAAAAAATCATCCATATGGAGAAATGGGAACAATGACAGGACATGGACCAATAGTGGATGAAGGAAGAGAAGCAAGAGTATTAAGGTACAAGGAGAAGCGGCGGACGAGGCTGTTCTCCAAGAAAATAAGGTACGAGGTCAGAAAATTGAATGCTGAGAAGAGGCCTCGAATGAAAGGAAGATTTGTCAAGAGGACCAATTTTGCACCAACACCTTTTCCTTCGCTTCATAGATAATTGAAGTTTTAAGTAGAGACGGATCAGGAGCGATTTTTGTGAGTTCAACTGAATTCATTGCTTTACGCTCGAATTATGTATACATATTTAAGAATTTTTACAATGTATACACATGCGAATCTATCGACTCTAAAGCATAGATTTTGTGGTTCTAAGGATTAGGTTTACACACTTTTTTTTTTTGTAGAACAAGTAAACTTAAGATATGCTTTGCTATGACAATTTTGTCATTTTGATGACTTTTGGGATGTATAGTCCCAAATTGTTCTTTTTTCATTACAGGAAAATGTGTAAGATGAAAAATGGTAGATGGTGAAAAGATAATCAGTTTTCTGGCTTCTTGAAATTACTGTTAGATCTTACACAGTGGCAAAAGAAATTACTTTCTCTTCCTTTATTTGGTCTTATACAAAAATATTATTCGACTAACGCAGAAGTAAATGAAAACCCAACTTGATATGCTGAGCTACCAGTTGCAATAAAACTCGATCGAGTTCCTTTGCAATTATGATGTAAGAATTTTGCGTTCTAGACTTTGTTATGAAAAAAAACAGTAAACTTTCTGTAACAAGAAAAATAGAAACAGAAAGTTAGCAGCAACAAAATATTGAAATGATTTTTGAAAAAACAATTTTGAAATAAATCGAGCCCACTGAATACATAGTGTGTCCTCAAGAAAATTATTCCCCTCAAGCACCCGACGTGCTGAAATATTATCCTACAAGGATAAAACGATTTAACTCACCGGAGTGTTGGTACCAAAAACGCTGATGAAACAACTAACCACTCGAAGGCTATAAAACACACTGAAAATTTTGTGCAGAAAAAGAAGAAGAAGATCAGAAAATTGCGTAAGGAAAGATTCATGGATTCAAAGCATATTTATAGACTTTCTGGTACTGTTTCTAAAATTTTAGAAACAACCATGGATGTTCAGAATATTTCTGTTTGAAATATTGCGGGATTAATGGATTTAAAATAACCGGTCCTAGGTTATTCCAGATTGAATTTTCGTTAATTAATTTAATAAATTAATTAAATAATTGAAGGAATTTTGTCCAAAAAGATTAATCAATTAATCTTTGACCAATTCCGAATCCGAAGCCGAAGCCGAAGCCGAAGCCGAGCCGAGCGAGCGGCGACGGCGCGAGGCTTGCCTTCTCCTTAACTCTTTAAGAGCTCGAAGAAGAGAAATTGCATATATGCCCATCTAAAGTCTTTTCTTCCTCCAATAAGGACAATGTCCCTTTGCCAAGGAGGGAAACTCAAATATTTTATTTTCCCTCCATTTTCCATTCACCCTCTTTAAGCTACATCAAGCTTTAAAAGCCCAACAATCCCCCACATGAATGGGGAATGACTGTAAAACAAAGGAATACACGGACGAGTGTGTGATTTAAATGCAAGGATTAATTGCATCTGGATAAGTAGGTTTCCCTTTGGACTTTCGGTCGTGAACTTATATCGGATATACTCGGTCAATCGGTAGATTTGATATCTTTGAACCGTTGAGCTTTGTTGTATACCTAGACAACATAAGTCACAAAATCAATCCTTAACCATATATGGTTCTCACGGTTGTATTCGTTTCAGCCATGAACACCGCCTAGTTTCATTAGTGCTTAGAGAATGGACCTTTACTTTCATTCCCCTTGTCACGACCCGAAATCTCACCTTCCGACCATGATGACGTCTAATGTTGAGCCCGCTAGACAAGCCAACGTTTGAATTAAATTGACTTATTAACAATTAAATAACCAAAAATAACTAGAACAATTATAATAAAAATGCGGAAGTAATAAAAAATTCAAGAATTCAATAGAAGTCCCGTATCTAGGCATAATTGACTCAATAACATCAATAATTACTCAATAATTCAATTCCAAAGTCTACTTATAGATTTCCCAACATTCTTCCAAAAATCCCAAAATTCGACCCCGGTCTTGCTTGGTCAAAACACGAGGTTCAGACCAAAACCCAATCAACCATTCCCCCACGAGCCCGAATATACAATTTGTTTTAAAATCCAACCCCAAAACGAGGTTGAATTCCCAAAAATTTGAAAAGCCCTAACTCTACCCAAAACCCGAATTTCTACCCTTTAATCTCATGATTTTAGGCCTAGAATCTAGTAATTGATGATGAAAATGGAAGAAAAGAGAGTTGAGATCACTTACCTATGAAGTTATGGTGGAAGAGGTGCTCGAAAATCGCCTAAGAGGGTTGGGGAAGAAGGGGTTTATGAAAATGGTGGAAAAGTCCGGTATGTATTCTGTTTTGGGTATTAAAAATAATTGGGCGTGTTTTGGTCTGTGCGATCGCGGGGCTACAGGTGCGATCGCATAGAGGGACTGAACTTAAGTTGTGTGATCGCGGGTCTACAGGTGCGATCGCAGAGTGTATCTACCACCCCCCCCCCAGCTCACCTACCCCTTGTGCGGTCGCAGACCCCCTATGCGATCGCACAGTGCTACCCTACCCCCTCCCCAAGTTACCCTGTGCGTGCACATGAGTTCTAATGCGATTTCTCAAAACTTCATTAACCTTCAAATTTCCCATTTTTAGTCCGAATTACCTCAAACTAAGTCCGTCTTACCAAATTTCACAGGTAGCACATAATAAACATATTGAACCTATTCTGGGCTCCGGAACCATAATACGGGCCCGATAACACAGGTTTCACATCAATTCTCATTTTCAAAAACCTTTATATTTTTCAGAAAATAATTTTCTTTAAAAATTCATTTCTCGGACTTGGGACCTCGTAATTCGATTTCGGGCATACGCCCAAGTCCCATATTTTCCTACGGACCCTCCGGGACCGTCAAATCACGGGTCCGGGTCTGGGACCTTTTACCAAAAATGTTGACCAAAGTCAACTTTATTCAATTAATTATCATAAATTCAATATTTTATTAGTTTTTCACATAAAGGCTTCTCGGCTACGCGCCCGGGCTGCACACGCACATCGAGGTGAGATAAACGGAGGCTTTCGGGGCCTCAGAACACAGATTTAGTTAAATTTACACAGGATGACCTTTTGGGTCATCACAATCTCCACCTCTAAAACAAACGTTCGTCCTCGAACGGACATAGAAAATTACCTGAATCGGGAAACAGATGGGGATAACTCGGACTCCCAAGTAGCTGCCTCAACAGGCTGACCTCTCCACTGAACACGAACCGAAGGATAACTCTTCGATCTCAACTGACGAACCTGCCGAGCTAATATGGCTACCGGCTCCTCCTCATAAGTCAAATCCTTATCCAACTGGACACCGCTGAAGTCAAGTACATGAGATGGATCCGCAATATACCTCTGAAGCATAGATACATGAAACACCGGGTGCACAACTGATAAACTCGGTGGCAAAGCAAGTCTGTAGGCCACCTCTCCCACCTTATCCATAACTTAAAATGGACCAATGTAGCTAGGGCTCAACTTGCCCTTCTTTCCGAACCTCATCACGCCCTTCATGGGCGACACCTGAAGAAATTCCTGGTCTCCTATCACAAATGCCAAATCTCGAACTCTACGATCCGCATAACTCTTTTGCCTGGACTGAGTTATACGAAGTCTATCCTGAATGATCTTCACCTTGTCCAAGGCATCCTGGACTAACTCAGAACCCAACAATCTAGCCTCTCCCGGCTCAAACCACCCGACTGGCGACCGACACCGCTACCATACAACGCCTCATACGGAGCCATCTGAATGCTCGACGGATAGCTGTTGTTGTAGACAAACTCTGCTAAAGGCAAGAACTGGTCCCATGAACCTCCAAAGTCAATGAAACACGCTCGTAGCATATCCTCCAAGATCTGAATAGTACGCTCGGATTGTCCGTCCGTCTGAGGATGAAACGCTGTGCTCAAATCAACCCGTGTGCCCAACTCACGCTGAAAAACTCTCCGAAAATGGGAGGTAAACTGAGTACCTCGGTCTGAAATAATGGATACGGGCACACCATGCAATCGAATAATCTCTCTCATATAGATCTTTGCCAACTTCTCTAAAGAATACGAAACTGATACAGGAATGAAGTGTGCTGACTTGGTCAGCCTATCCACAATAACCCACACCGCATCAAACATCCTCTGAGTCCAACTACAAAATCCATGGTAATACTTTCCCACTTCCACTCGGGAAGCTCAATCTGCTTCATCAAACCACCGGGTCTCTGGTGCTCGTACTTAACCTGCTGACAGTTCAAGCACCGAGCTACATAGGCTACAATATCCTTCTTCATCCTCCGCCACCAATAATGTTGCCGCAAGTCCTGGTACATCTTTGCGGCGCCCGGATGAATGGAATACCGAGAACTATGGGCCTCCTGCAATATCAACTCACGAATACCATCAACATCAGGCACACAAATACGGCCCTGCATCCTCAGAACTCCCTCATCATTAACTGTGACCTGCTTGGCATCTCTGTGCCGGACCGTATCTCTAAGAACACATAAATGACGATCATCATACTGCCTAGCCCGAATACGATCATACAATGAAGAACGGGCCACAGTATGGGCCAAAACACTGCCAGTCTCAGAAACCTCTAATCTCATAAACTGGTTGGCCAAAGCCTGAACATCCAAAGCAAGCGGCCGCTCTCCGATTGAGAAACAAGAAAGACTACCAATACTGGCTGACTTCTGGCTCAAAGCATCAGCCACCACATTGGCCTTCCCCGGATGATAAAGAATGGTAATGTCGTAGTCCTTCAACAACTCTAACCACCTCCTCTGCCTCATATTCAACTCCTTTTGCTTGAACAGATACTGCAAACTCTTGTGATCCGTGAACACCTCACATGGCACACCATACAAATAATGCCTCCAAATCTTCAATGCATGAACAATAGCTGCTAACTCCAAATCATGAACTGGATAGTTCTTCTCATGAACCTTCAACTGACGATAAGCATAAGCTATAAACTTGCCTTCCTGCATCAACACTGCACCAAGTTCAACCCATGAAGCATCACAATACATGGTATAAGGCCATGAACATATGGGCAAAACTAACACCGGTGCCGTGGTCAAGGCTGTCTTGAGCTTCTGAAAGTTCGCCTCACACTCATCAGACCACCTGAACTGGGCACCCTTTTGGGTCAACCTGGTCATCAGGGCTGCGATAGATGAAAATCCCCCCCACAAAGCGGCGATAATACCCTGCTAAGCCCAAGAAACTCTGAATCTCTGTAGCTGAAGTGGGTCTAGGAAAATCTCTGACTGCTGACATCTTCTTGGGATCCACCTGAATACCCTCTCATGATACCACATGGCCTAGAAATGCCACCGAACTCAACCAGAACTCACACTTAGAAAACTTGGCATACAACTGACTATCCCTCAGAGTCTGGAGGACGACTCGAAGGTGTTGCTCATGCTCCTCTCGACTACGGGAGTATATCAATATATCATCAATGAAAACAATAACGAACGAGTCCAAATAGGGCCTGAATACTCGGTTCATCAACTCCATAAAAGCAGCGGAGGCATTTGTCAACCCAAATGACATCACCAAGAACTCATAATGCCAATAACGAGTGTGAAAGTCTGTCTTAGGGACATCAGACGCCCTAATCCTCAGCTGATGGTAACCAGATCTCAAGTCTATCTTGGAAAACACTATAGCACCCTGAAGCTGGTCAAATAGATCATCAATCCTCGGCAAAGGATACTTATTCTTAATAGTAACCTTGTTCAACTGCCGGTAGTCAATAAACATTCTCATAGAGCCATCTTTCTTCTTGAATAACAACACTGGGTCACCCCAAGGAGAAACACTAGGCCTAATGAAGCGTTTATCCAACAAATCCTGCAATTCCTCCTTCAATTCCTTCAACTCTGGCAAAGCATACGATACGACGGAGTAGAAATGGGCTGAGTGCCCGGAGCCAACTCAATGCAAAAATCAATATCCCTGTCGGGTGGCATACCCGGCAGGTCAGCAGGGAATACCTCTGGAAACTCACGAACCACGGGTACAGACTCCATAGAAGGAACCTCAGCACTAGAGTCACGAACATAGGCCAAATAGGCCAAACAACCCTTCTCGACCATGCGCCGAGCCTTCATATATGAAATAACTCTACCGGAAGAATGACTAGGAGTCCCTCTCCACTCCAAGCGAGGTACTCCTGGCAAGGCCAAGGTCACTGTCTTGGCATGACAGTCCAGAATAGCATGATAGGGGGATAACCAATCCATCCCCAATATAACATCAAAGTCGACCATATCAAGAAGCAAAAGATCTACCTGAGTCTCCAGACCACCAATGACCACTAAGCATGAACGTAGATTCGATCTACCATAATAGAATCACCCATCGGTGTAGAAACATATACAAAAGTACTCAGGGAATCACGGGGAATACTCAGATAAGGGGCAAAATATGAAGACACGTAAAAGAATGTAGACCTCGAATCAAATAAAACCGAAGCATCTCGGCTACAAACTCAAACCGTACTTGTAATAACTGCATCAGAGGCCTCAGCCTCAGGCCTGGCAGGAATAGCATAGCACCAGGGCGGAGCCCCTCCAACCTGAACATCTCTGGGTCGACCTATTGCAGGCTGACCTCTACCTCTCGTGGCTTGTCCTCCACCTTTATGAATCTGACCTCCTCCTCTAGCACCTCGACCATAACCCCTAGCTGGCTGAGGGGGTAAGGGTGCACCTGATGCGGGAACCATAGCACGGGAACCCTGATACTGAGGACCACCAAAACCTCGGGGGGAAAACCTGGAAATGTGTCCCGTACCACCGCAAGTGAAGCAAGACCTCGGCTGTTGAGAATACTGACCTTGGAACTGTCCTTGACGACCAGAATGACCACCATGGAAGCTCTGAATTGGTCGTGCACTGATAGGAGCTGGTGGTGCACCGCGGGATACCTGAAGTGCTGACCGATAAGGCCTAGGAGGATGCCCTCTACCAAAGGAATCTCTGCCTCCAGATGAGGAACCACTAAACCGACTGAAATGACGAGGTCTCTTGTCAGACCCCTGACCACTACCCTGTGATAACACCATCTCAATACGCCTGGCCACATCGGCCGCATCTTGAAAGGAGATATCAACACTTGTCTCCCTGACCATCTGAAGTCTGATAGGCTGAGCTAGACCCTCGATAAACCTCCTCCCTCTCTCTCGATCAGTGGGGAGTATCATGATGGCATGCCGAGCTAGAGTGATGAACCTGGTCTCGTACTGAGTAACAGTCATAGATCCCTGCTGGAGGTGTTCAAACTGCCTCCGAAGGTCCTCCCTCTGAGTAACTGGAAGAAACTTCCCCAAGAACACTTCGGAGAACTGAGCCCAAGTCAAAGGTGCAGACCCTGCTGGTCTGTCAAGCAATAGTCTCTCGACCAAGTCTTGGCGGTACGAAAAAGACGAAAAGTAGCGAAATCGACCCCATTGGTCTCCACAATGCCCATGTTCCGAAGAACCTCATAACAACTGTCCAAGTAATCCTGGGGATCCTCTGATGGTGCACCAGTAAAAGTAGTAGGAAATAGCTTGGTGTACCGATCTAGTCTCCATAGAGCATCTGCTGACATAGTTGCCCCCTCAACGACCTGTGCCACAATACCCGGCTGAGCTACTCCGACTGCCTGAGGTGCCGGAGTCTGGAACTGAGGAGCTAGCTGCTCTGGTGTGTGAGTAGCAGGAGTCTGGGGCCCTCCTCCAGCCTGAGAGACGGCTGGTGCAGTAGGAAGAAGACCGTTCTGAGCCACGATCTCCATAAGTCACACTAAGTGGACAAGAGCGTCCTGAAGAACCGGGGTGGCAATGAACCCCTCTGGGACCTGAGCTGGTCCGACTGGAACCGTCTGAGCAGGAACCTCACCGGAAAAGTCTACCTGTGGGTCCTCTACTGGGGCTGCTGCTCTGGGCTGAGCCCTACCCCTGCCTCAGCCTCTAGCACGGCCTCGTCCTCGGCCCCTCGTAGGGGCTACAACAACAGGATCGGGCTGCTGATCGGTTTATGAGGAAGCACGCGTTCTCTTCATCTATGAGAGAATAGAATGGAAACTCAATTAGCATTTAGAATTCAAATCGCACGACAGAGAAGAAGAAAACGTGAAGTCATTCCTAACTTTGCAGCCTCTGGGGGATAAGTACAGATGTCTCCGTACCGATCCCTCAGACTCTACCAAGTTTGTCCGTGATTTGTGAGACCTAAGCAACCTAGTGCTCTGATACCAACTTGTCACGGCCCAAAATCCCACCTTCCGGCCGTGATGGCGTCTAACGTTGAACCCGCTAGACAAGCCAACGTTTGAATTAAATTGACTTATTAACAATTAAATAACCAAAAATAACTAGAAAAATTATAATAAAAATGCGGAAGTAATACAAAATTCAAGAATTCAATAGAAGTCCCGTAATAATTTTACTTAAGTACAACCCCATAAATCGGTGCCACAATCTCACGAACAGTCTAAGAGTTTACTAAATACAATGGTCTGAAACAAGTAGATACAACTGTCTTGGAACTACTGAAATAAGACAGAAAATGAGAAGAAAAGGGTAAGAGGTGACGCCAAGGCCTGCGGACGTCTGCAGGACTACCTCGGTGTCGCCGTGGATTGAAGGATACTCCCCCGCTCACTGTCCACTGGGTCTGGCGTTGTAATCTGCACATCATAGAGAAGTGCAGGTGTAGAATCAGTACAACCGACCCTATGTACTGAGTAAGTGCCGAGCCTAACCTCGGCGAAGTAGTGACGAGGCTAGGACACGACAACAAATAACACCTGTGCAGTTCAATAATATAACAGGAAGTAATGACAGGAAATAAACAAGTAATACAACTACGGGGGAGAACATGCTGGGGATAAAGGGGCCACAACTGCTAAAACAACAAAACAAGAGAATAATTGAAATGTAGAAATAACAACAAGAATTTAACAGGTCGAAACAAGTAAATAAACAGAAAAAGAAAAGTCACGACATGTCCCCTCGTGCATAACCTCACAATCACTCAGCACGGAATGTCCCCTCGTGCATAACCTCACAGTCACTCGGCATGGAATGTCCCCTCGTGCATAAATAATAATCACTCGGCACGAAATGTCCCCTCGTGCATAAATAATAATCACTCGGCACGGAATGTCCCCTCGTGCAATAATAGATAATCACTCAGCACGGAATGTCCCCTCGTGCAAAACATAAATAAAAGCAACAATTAGACAGGAAAATACAACAATAGGAAACCTCAAATACACAGAAATATTCAACAAAGATTCCATCGTCCCGACAAGGGACTCAGCTATAACCAATCTCACTCAGAGGTATAATTCAACAATATAATCCTCAACCGAACGAATAATCAAATAACTTTCCACATCATTAAATACTCTCAATATATCACTTTCAGTATGATAAGAAATCCGTAACACAGAGAATATCAAAGAACACAATGCAAATTATTAAATTCGACTCACGGGCATGCTTGACCACAACATATAGGTACCCGTCACCTCACCTATACGTTGGACATGGATTAACACATAGCAAATAAGATTCTACACCTATTCCCTCAAGCTAAGGTTAGGCCAAACACTTACCTCGGCTCCAAGAATGTAAATCAAGCCTCTAGCACCGCTTTTCCTCTCGAATCCGACTCCGAAACAATCGTATCTAGGCATAATTGACTCAATAACATCAATAATTACTCAATAATTCAATTCCAAAGTCTACTTATAGATTTTCCAACATTCTTCCAAAAATCCTAAAATTCGACCCCTGGCCCGCTTGGTCAAAACACGAGGTTCGAACCAAAACCCGATCACCCATTCCCCCCCGAGCCCGAATATACAATTTGTTTTGAAATCCGACCCCAAAACGAGGTTGAATTCCCAAAAATTCAAAAATCCCTAACTCTACCCAAAATCCCAATTTCTATCCTTTAATCCCATGATTTTAGGCCTAGAATCTAGTAATTAATGATGAAAATGGAAGAAAATGGAGTTGAGATCACTTACCTATGAAGTTATGGTGGAAGAGGTGCTCCAAAATCGCCTAAGAGGGTTGGGGAAGAAGGGGTTTATGAAAATGGTGGAAAAGTCTCGTATGTATTCTGTTTTGGGTATTAAAAATAACTGGGCGTTTTTTGGTCTGTGTGATCGCGGGGCTACAGGTGCGATAGCAGAGTGTATCTACCAGCCCCCCCCCCCAGCTCACCTACCCCCCATGCGATCGCACATTGCTACCCAACCCCCTCCCCAAGTTACCCTGTGCGTTCGCACAGTACAAATTTCCCAACACCAGAAACAGCAATAAGACATCAGATTTTTCAACACTTATGCACTCCGACACCTACCTGAAATTCACCCGAGCCCTCGGGGCTCAAAACGAAATATACATAGAAACTCTAAAATATCCTACGGATTTATTCGAGTAATCAAAACACCAAAATAACACCATAAACACCGAATTAAACCTCAAAATCTATAGAAATTCTCAAAACTTCATTAACCTTCAAATTTCCCATTTTTAGTCCGAATTACCTCAAACTAAGTCCTTTTCTTACCAAATTTCACAAGTAGCACATAATAAACATATTGAACCTGTTCCGGGCTCCAGAACCATAATACGGGCCCAATAACACAGGTTTCACATCAATTCTCATTTTCAAAAACTTTTATATTTTTTAGAAAATAATTTTCTTTAAAAATTCATTTCTCGGACTTGGGACCTCGGAATTCGATTCCGGGCATACGTCCAATTCCCATATTTTCCTACGGACCCTCCGGGACCGTCAAATCACGGGTCCGTGTCCGTTTACCAAAATTTTTGACCAAAGTCAACTTTATTCAATTAATTATTAGTAATTCAACATTTTTTCATTTTTTCACATAAAGGCTTCCCGGCTACGCGCCCGGGCTGCGCACACACATCGAGGTAAGATAAACAGAGGCTTTTGGGGCCTCGGAACACAGATTTAGTTAAATTTACATAGGATGACCTTTTGGGTCATCACACCCTTGAAGCGGCTTACATTTCACACTCACATAGGTGATTTCTAAACGTGTTATCCTATAGACACACTATATGGTCATATCCTTCCAGACTTAGGAAATCATTAAAAAGATTTAAGCTTTTTTGACTCATCAAATAACCTTAATGCTTTACCTCGAATTCTGAACATTGTCTTCATCACGAGAATGGGTTGAGTAATTTGACAATGTTGAATCGTCATTCATAACTTTGTTTGATATCTTTGAAACGAGCTCTTGGGATCTCCGGTCTGCTAGGTAGAGTTACCGCCATGATGACTTCTTCTAGGCCTTAACCCCATTCCCTTTTATGATCCTCCAACTGCCTCTCTAGATATGCCTTATGTAAGTGGTTACGACAGGTTATATCTTGAATTTATCAATCGTGATAACTCCACTAGAGAGTAGTTGTCTACCGGTATTGTGTCTCCGTCATATATGACGAGATTTTCTGTTATACATAATGCCCCATGTCCTGCATATTTCCGCTTGACTATCAAAATGTATACAAATAGGTGCCAAAGGTTTGGGCCAAAATGGAATATCTTTCAAGAAATTCCGGTGCCATTCAACTTTTTCACCGGCCTTATCTAAAGATATGGATCAGATTCCATTGTATAACGGGCAATGCACGTTTGTTTGGATGATTTCCAAGACACTGATCCACCCCCAATTGTGAAAATATTTCCACTCGTGGATTTAACTTCAGATGAACCGGTGATCCAATTTGCATCACTATATCCCCCGATCACAGAGGGATATTTGTTATAATGCAAAGCATAATTTTGGGTATGTTTCAGATACCCCAAAACTCGTTTTACCATCCAATGTATTTGATAAGGATTACTTGTAAACCGACTCGATTTTCTAATAGCACATGTTGTATCTGGCAGCGTACAATTCATGATATTCATAAAACTTCCCAATAGTCTTGCATAGTCCAGTTGTGAGTCACTTTCACCTTCATTATTTTGAAGTGCATAACTCACGTCAAGTGGAGTCTTGGCAATTTTGAAATCCAAATACTTGAACTTGTCAAGAACCTCTTCAATGCAGTGAGATTGTGATATGCTATACCTTGTGGAGTCTTGTGAATTCTGATTCCTAAGATCACATCAAAAACTCCTAAGTCTTTCATGTCAAATTTGCTAGCCAATACGCACTTAATAGCATTTATATCTATCATATTTTTGCTCATTATCAACATGTCATCAACATAGAAAAAAACCAATGATTTCATGACCTGGAGTGCTTTTAATGTAAACACATTTGTCACACTCTTTAATTTTAAACTCACTTGCCAACATTGTTTGGGTGCTTGTTTACGTCCATAAAGCGACTTAACAAGTTTTCACACTTTCTTTTCTTTACCAGGAACCACAAAACTCTCAAATTGTTCCATGTAAATTTCTTTCTCCAATTCTCCATTTAAGAAAGGATTTTTAACATCATTTGATGGATCTCAATACCATACACGGCCGCCAGTGCCACTAACTTACCATCGTTACCGGCGAGTAAGTGTCAAAGTAATCAAGTCCCTCCTTTTGTATATAACCTTTGACAACAAGTCTTGCCTTATATTTGTCAATAGTATCATCAACTTTCATTTTCCGTTTAAAGATCCATTTCGAATCTAAAGGCTTATTTCTAGAGGAAGATCAACCAATTCCCATGTATGGTTATCCAAAATTGATTGAATCTCACTATTGTCTGCCTCTTTCCAAAATGCAGAATCAGATGATGACATAACTTCTTTAAAAGTTTGAGGCTCATTTTCAAGCAAGAATGTCACAAAATCTGGTCCAAAGGAAGTAGATGTTCCTTGACGTTTGCTACGCCTTAGATCTTCTTCACTTAGAGTATTTTCCTTTGGTTCTTCCCCTGTTCGTTTAGGTCTTTCACTTAACGAATCGCATTTAGTTTTATACGGATAGATGCTTTCAAAAAATTCAGCATTATCTGATTCAATTATCGTATTAATATGAATATCTGGATTATAAAATTTATGAACCAAAAACTGACATGTTTTACTTTTTGTAGCATATCCAATAAAAACGCTATCTATTGTTTTTGGTCCGATTTTAACCCTTTTAGGTAAAGGAACTTGTACCTTTTCTAGACAGCCCCGCACTTTGAATTATTTCAAGTTGGTTTTTCTTCCTTTCTATTTCTCATATGAAATAAATTGCGTTTTGCTGTGGGGGGTACTCTGTTGAGTATTCGGTTAGTTGTAAGGATAGCTTCCCCCCAAAAACTTTGTTGTAATCCGTAACTTATTAATAAAGAATTCATCATTTCCTTTAATGTTCGTTTTTTCCTTTCCGCAATGCCATTGGATTGAGGTGTGTAGGGGCATAAGTTTGATGGATAATTTCATATTCCGACATATTTTTACAAATGGAGATTCATATTCTCCACCCCTATCACTTCTAATCATTTTGATCTTTTTATTCAATTGATTCTTAATTTCATTCTTGTATTGTTTAAATGCTTCATATGCTTTGTCCTTACTATTACGCAAATAAACATAACAATATCAAGTTCAATCGTCAATAAAAAGTAAAAAAAAAAACTTTTCTCCACCTCGAGATGGTGTCGACTTCATATCACAAATGTCAGTATGAATTATGTTTAAAGGATTTGAATTCCTTTCAACAGACTTATAAGGTTGTTTTACAAAATTAGATTCAACACATATTTGACATTTCGATTTATTACACTCGAATTTAGGTAATACTTCTAAATTAAATAACTTCCGCAAGGTTTTATAATTGACATGTCCTAAACGAATATGACATAAATCATTTGACTCCAATAAATAAGAAGAAGCTAAAATTTTATTCATATTGTCAACAACCATTACATTGAGTTTGAAAAGGCCCTCCGTGAGGTAGCCTTTTCCAACATACATTTCATTCTTGCTTACAACAACTTATCAGAAACAAATACACATTGGAATCCATTCTTCACAAGTAAAGAAGTAGAAACCAAATTCTTCCTAATGGTAGAAACATGAAGAACGCTGTTGAGCGTTAACACCTTGCCGGAAGTCATCTTCTGGAATATCTTCCCATAACCTTCAATCTTGGAGGTTGCATTATTTCCCATGGAACGCTCTTCTTCGAGACCAGTAGTAGAGTAAGTCGCAACTGCTTCTTTGACAGCACAAACATGTCGAGTGGCTCTAGAGCCAATCCAGCACTCCTTCGGATTTCCAACTATGTTGCATTCCGAAAGCATTGCACACAAATCATCAATGTCATCATTCTTCTTCACTATGTTGGCATGTCCCTTCTTCTTATCCTTTATCGGTAGATGACAATCAAGGGCTTTGTGAACAACTTTCCACAATTATAGCAGTTGCCTTTGAATTTCTTTTTGTTCTGCTCCTTAGTCTGTCCAGAAGACCTCTTCATCTTCTTACTTTTTGGAGCAGTCTCCTCAACGATACTAGCTCCCATGATCGTTGAATTTCCATGAGACTTCTTCTTGGCTATTTTGTTGTCTTCCTTAATCTTGAGACGAATCACAAGATCTTCCAACTTCATTTCTTTGCGCTTGTGCTTAAGATAGTTCTTGAAATCTCTCCGCGAAGGATGCAATTTTTGAATCATTGCAACCACTTGAAATGCTTCATTCACGAACATACCTTCAATAATAAGGTCATGAAAAATAAGTTGAAGCTCCTGAACTTGGGTTCCAACAGTTTTGTTGTCTATCATTTTATAGTCTAGAAACTTGGCAACCACAAGCATGCATTTTCAGTCTTGTACTTCTTCTCAAGAGCGTCCCATAATTCTTTCAAAGTATTTATAGAATTGTAGACATTGTACAAGACATCTTCCAAAGGAATTAGGATATAGCCTTTGCAAAGAAAATCTGCATGTTTCCACGCCTCAACAATCATAAGTTTCTCATTGTCCAGCATGTCCGCAGCAGGCACTGGAGGTTCTTCACTGGTGAATTTCTGCATACCAAGTATGGTAAGCCAGAAGAATACCCTTTGTTGTCATCCTTTGAAGTTGGCTCCAGAACATTTTCCCGGTTTCTCGGCCAGTGGAACAGCAGTTCGGCTTGATGAGGCTACCGTCGTTGCCGCAACAGTCGCACAAGAATTTTCGTTATCATTTGCCATTTCTGATTGTCAACAACAGAAGAGTTCAAATAATGGCAAAACCAGAAAAGTAAACAATACTGTAATTAACGATAAATAGTGCGTTTAATAAATAAAAATTGAAGTTTTTATGTACTGTTCCACATAAAACGATGAAGTTTTTATGTTCTTCAAGTCATTTTTGAATTTCAATACTCCGATGAAATTTTTAAATCTTTAAATCAGAATAAAAAAATTCAGAAGCAGTAGAAAACCACACAGGTTTTAATCTCCACAAATAGAATACAAATTAAAAAAAGATTATTTTCTTAAGATTGTTATTCAATCTGTATTATTGTAATAAATAATAATATAATAAAACGGTAAACTTTCTGTAACAAGAAAAGAGAAAGAGAAAGTTAGCAGCAACAGAATATTGAAATGATTTCTAGAAAAACAATTTCGAAATAAATCGAGCCCACTGAATACACAATGTGTCCTTAAGGAAATTATTCCCCTCAAGTACCTGAGGTGCTGGAATATTATCCTCCCGAGATAGAACGATTTAACTCATCGGAGTGTTGGTACCAAAACCGCCGATGAAAAAACGAACCACTCGAAGGCTGTAAAACACACTGGAAATTTTGTGCAGAAGAAGAAGATCAAAAAAATTTGTAAGAAAAGATTCTGGGACTCAAAGCATATTTATAGACTTTCTGGAACTGTTTCTGAAAAGGTTTGCAACCTTTCAGAAACAGTTATGGCTGTTGAGAATATTTCTATTTCAAATATTGCGTGAATAATGGATTTATAACAATACGGGAAAGAAAACGGACCGAATCGGGTCGCGTCGCGAGTCCTGGGTTATTCCGGATTCAATTTTTAATTAATTAATTAAATAATTGAAAGAATTTTTTTCCAAAAAGATTATTCAAAATCCAAATCCAAATCCAAAAAGCATATTTACAGATTTTTTGGCACTGTTCTGAAAAGGTTTGCAACCTTTCAGAAACACTCATGGTTGTTGAGAATATTTCTGTTTGAAATATTGCGGGAATAATGGATGTAAAATAATCCCGGAAAGAAAATGGACCAGACCGAGTCGCGGGTCCTGGATAATTCCGGATTGAATTTTCGTTAATTAATTAAATTATTTAATTAAATATTTGAAAGATTTGGTCAAACTAAAAGGGCTTATAACATTTTGGGGATGTCCGACTTATGACTTTTAACTTTGTTTATTTTGTAAGCACTTGACAGATAAATACTTTTAATATTACCGAAATTTTCATAATGAAAAACAAGAAGCTCTAATGCTCCATATGTTCAATTTATGTGAGACAATTTTTATTTTAGCCTGTCTACAAAAATAGTACTATCTATTTATAATAAAAAATAATTTTATTTTAATTATTTTCGTATTTAGGCCACAAATTTCAAATGTGTTTGTTTCTTAAATTTTATGTCCACCAAAATGTATCACATAAAAAAGGGGGGTAAGGAGTAGTGTGGAGTGAACTTCAATACGCTTATGGACGTAAAAGTCTTTGTATACGATCGAAATCGGGGAGCCGAATTTCGAGGGTCTAACTGTTACCTTAGGACCAAGTTCGGATAACTCGAAGTGGGGGTCTAAGCTGGCTGGGAAATGCATACCTCGAGGGAACGAATCCAAGGCCTGACATGGTCTACCTCGAGATAATACCGTTTCGATGACACTCAAGAAAGAGTGGGAATTTCTCAAAGGCACGAAGATTAGGGTGTAAATTGTGGATAAGATTTGTATGAATCCGTACTAGGTTGTTATACTGTTCTACCAATAGAATCCCTTACCCTAAATAGTAATGTACAATATTAGGGTTTTCCTCTCCTATATAAAGGGGGCCCCAATCATTTGTAAGATCATGTCACTACTAGCATTAGAATATTCTATCCTATTTTTCTTGTTTATTGTGCTCCAAGAATTATTCTTTCGGTTTATTGCTATTACTTTATTGTTCTTACTTTATTACTCTTAACCCACCTCGAGGTCTCCGAGAATACCGAGCTCGAGGTCCCTATTGTTCTAGCAACACTGATTTGGTCTATCAATTCTTCTTACTTATACTTAATATTACTTGTTTATTCGCTAGTATTGGAATAGATCACGTATCTTTAAAACCAAAAATCAAATTTAATTGTTACTCCCATTTTTTGAGGTAAACAGTTTGGCGCCCACCGTTGGGCTAAAGATAATAGTGATTATTTTAGTGCTAGTTTTTTGATAACACACGTTATTCTTCACACTTTTTCTTGTCAAAGATTCTTTGATTTCAGGCTAAAATAATTCAACAGCTTCAGGGGGCGGTGTGCCACCGCTTAACCCTGGGGTAGCACCAACCCCTAACCCAGTCGACGTTGGTTCACACATAGCTTTGAACGTCGACTTGGGCACTTATGTTGAAGGAGTGTAAGCGAAGAGGGCCATCCTGATGCCCAAAGGACACAGGCTCGAGGAGAAAGAGAAGTCAGACTACAAGTGATTTTTGAAATGTTGCAGTACAACAGGTTGCTATCGCTCAGTTGCAAAGTCAGCCAAAGACTCTGAGCGTGGCAGGACTAGAAACCACTCATCGTGTAGAGTCAACCCCAGAGAGATCAAGCAACAATGGGTCGAGTAACTCACTAAGAGGATCGAGTCGGGAGAAAAGGATGGAACTGGTACAATTTGTAATCACCTACTACAAATAAACTAGACTAAAAGACAACAGATGGAACTGGTTCAAGTAGCTTCAGAGTAGCACACTCAATTATCGTACAAACTGCTTGCAAAATTGCTTTGGTAATTTTGCTCTCAATTCTTGTTTTGCTTCTGTGTTTGTGCGTTCCTGTACAATAAGAACACTGAACAATATATAGGATTAGTAGACAAAGAGATTCACTAGAATTCGGATACTACTCTTCCTTGGTGGAAGAGTTCTAGTTGATCTCAACTCTCTAAATCCTCATTTATCTATATTATGTTCTTACTGAATAAAGAGTCCATTTCCTTGTCAATTTGCAACCTTTTCGATCAGGAGATATCTCTTTAGATCACTGATTGTTTTTATCTCCTGCTTGTGCACCTAACGTGCCATTAACTCTGCATGTGTCTATGTCTCCAGTGATAGACATGGTTCAACTCTGAGTTCCTTTGTCAATCTTCAAAATCATTCAGCTTCTTGATCCAACAAATTCCCCTTTTTGATGATGACAAACTATGTGCTTAGGCCTGTAACCACTTTAATCCAACATTGACACTTTTTAGAGTATTAAGCATTTATCATAAAGAACCAGGTGCATTAGGTTATAAATATCACATATTCAAATATAGCACATCTTCCCCTATTTGGCATCATTGAAAAGTTGCAAAATGTTAGAATTACCAGATTTATAAGAATTACTCATGGCCACTGGGGAAACTGCAAGTGCAAACATGGATTAATCATCAATAGTGAACCAAGAATGCAAACTATCAAAGAAAGTGAGACAAAACAAATAAGAGCAAAAACAGCAAAATCCATTTATAGAAGCATAGTTCAGCCACCAAACACACAAACAAAATAAAAGCAGTTACAATCACGAGCAAAAGATAGCAAAAACAATATCGAATCTGGGTCATAGAGGGGTGAAGACATGGCACTGGACACCTATGGCTGGAAAGGGGTGTAGGTTGGGTTCTTTGCTTGGAGAAGGGAGAGCATATTTTTAAGAATCCCTTTATTCTCCTTTTCTTTGGCCAGTTCAGTTTTGAGAGCATCTTTCTCAGCCTCAACCTCTGCTAGGCGGGTCTTTAGTTAAAGAATTTCAGCATCTTTAACCCCACCTTCTTCTACAAGCGCCCTGACCTTGCTGTTCACGGGCATTTTTCTGGATGAACCAGGTTCATCGTCAGGAACATTCACAATATAGTCACATGCCATAAGTGTGTTCTTCCCAAAATGGTCCTTGACAGTGGCCATTCCTGCCTTCTTCAGGGGCACTTTGAAGTGAGCCAGCACAGTCGTCAGGATGAAAACATATGGGATGGCATGGGCCTTGGATCCATTTACCACCCTGTCTAGCAACTGAATAATGAAATAGGTCCATTTGATTTGCCTTCCACTGTCCAGGCATTCCATGAGGGTTAAATCCATATAGTTTGCTATGTGCCTTCTCTCTTGCCTGGGCAGTACATATTTGTTGATGAACTCAACCACCACCTTGTGTTGGGGCTTCATCTCACTTTTGTACATAGCCCTTGGTTCCACTTCTTCAACATTGTCACTGAACCTCCTAGTAATTTGCAGTGCAGAAGGAAGACCATCCAAGTTGGGCCACTTTTGTCTTGTGTAGTCATCGTAACCTTATGATGGAATCCCAAGTATTTTGCCCAGCTCTTTGGCATCAAAGGTGATTTTAATACCCTTTACCTAACTGGAGACTTGGCCATCCTTGACCACAACATTCGCCAAGAATTCCACAATCTCACTCCTGGCCAGCCTGCCATCAAGCTGAAGGACCATGTCCTTCCAGCCCTGCACTTCCAGCGCATCCAATAGGTAGATCATGCCTGATTCTTCCATATCCTTCAGCAACCTTCCCTTTAGTATAGTGTGTTTCCCAAATTTGGTCAAATTGTCTGTCTCTCCTCCAGACTCCTCTGGTTCTTCAACACTTCACTCATCATCTTCATCAATCTTAACTTTCTTCGATTTCAATGTAGACCTAGTCCTCTTAGAAACAATTGAGTGTGTAGCAGACACAAATGTGGACTTCTTGGAGGAAGTCTTGTCCTTCTTTGGTTTGGGTTTTGGAACCTCAACGTCTTCCCTTTGTTCCTCTTGATGAACCAGCTCCATCTCCTCAACCTCAACAGCCTCTACTGGCTCAAACACTTTAGCCTTCCCTTTTTCAGCTTTCTTTCTCTTACTCTCCTTCAAAGCCTTCTACAACTCCTCTTTACTCTGCCTAATTGCACTTCTTGTAGTTCTTCCTCTTGGAAGAGGGGTTTCAACAGAGGAAGTGGCTTTTCTTTTCTTACTCACCACTGGAGTGTCAACCTTCTTATCCTTGGGTGTCCTCTTCTTCTTGGGTTTATAACTCTCCCCTAACTTTCTCATAAGATTCGCTAAGGTTTCCTCAATGGATGAACGAGGTTCATCAGTTGCATGTTAAAGATTTTCCAACCCTTTAGCAGCCTCTCCTGAGTTACTTCCCCCTAAATCTTTGGCTCCACCTTCAACTGCCACTGGAGCAGTACCACAAATTGCTAATGGAGTACCTTCTACCCCGATTCCCCTCACAGTACTTCCTCCTCCCTCTCTCTAATTTTCTTTCACAATTTTATTTTTACCACCTCTTCGTCTCCTATCAGGAACTTCAACATCCACCACAGACCTAATCAGAACAAACCTATTTTTAACAACGACGGTTTCAGGCTCAGACCCAGTTTTAGGAGTTGATGATACATGTTCAGCATCGGATGAACCAGTTGTTTCCCTTTTTGTTGCTGACTTGAAGGAGTCATTGGAGTTCTCATATTCTTGAGTCTGGGTGGCTTGAAGCTTAGCGTTCAATTTCTTAGCTAGAAAGCCAGTAGCCACAGTTTCTCTTGCTAGCATTTTGACACGCCTTCTCCTGGGTTTTGGATTAGGGCTTGGTTGAAAAACGGGGTTGATAGGAGGAGACGAAACAGGATTGTTTTGATGGGTGGTGGGATGGGATTGAGATGGGGTTGAAGAATTTGATTGAGATGGAGTGGAACCAGTATCTTCAAGTGTGATACTGTATTCAGGTGTAGTGGAGGAGGATGAAGCAGGAGGTGGTTTGTCAGCCATGGTGATGATTTTTGTTGAAGAAAAGGAAGAAGATTAGGATCAAGGTGTTTGAGCAGAAGGTTGAAAGGGTTTCGACGGTTAAGTCTTTTAGGAAGAACAGTGAATGAATAATTAGAGAAGTGATGATGGGTTTTTAAGACTTGGTTAATTAATACACAATGGGTGTGATTTGGGTCAAGAGGAAGTCTAATTGGTTCAGAAGTGTCAGGTGAAAAGTGATAGTTATGACTTTCCTGTAATATAGGCCTTTTTAGTTTGATTGGACTCTTTGGAACAGGTTCAAATTTAGGATAAGGACTAGATTTTGAAAAGAGCTTGTTATAGATAGAGTTCGGATCATGATTAACTATTAATATTTCAATATGTGTATAGTGGTGAGCACATACCTCGTCTGTCAGATGAACCAGCAGCGATGAACCAGGTTCATCTTGTTAGAATCTCTTGATTAGTCCTCAATTTTCAAAAAATAGAAAAATATCATTAGTAACCAAGGAGTCATATTAACACATGGCAAGAGAGTATGATGTTTATAGCATGAAACTGAGTAATGATTATTCTGATTAGTTACACAAATTTCAGAATTCCTACGCAAATCTTTTCTTTCTTTTTTTCAATTTATTTTTCATTTTTTTTTTGTTTTGAACTGGTTCAATTAGGTGATCTTAATCATCCCTAA
Source organism: Nicotiana undulata (assembly GCA_005239495.1). Lineage (NCBI taxonomy): Eukaryota > Viridiplantae > Streptophyta > Magnoliopsida > Solanales > Solanaceae > Nicotiana > Nicotiana undulata. The sequence goes on along the minus strand of ML281341.1, from coordinate 4,233 downwards.
CTCTAACTTGTTCCTTTCAAAATGCTCTCTACTTATTGCTTTAGTAAAGATGTCAGCGATTTGTTCATCAGTAGCACAGAATTCAATAGAGATCATTCCCTTCTCATAGTTGTCTCTTAAGAAAGGGTGTCTAACATCTATGTGCTTTGTTCTTTTATGATGAACGGGGTTCTTTGTCATACTGATAGCACTAGTGTTATCACAAATGATAGGGATACAACCAAACTATATACCAAAGTCCAACAATAGTTGTTTAATCCATAATAGCTGAGCACAACATGAGGCTGCAGCCACATACTCAGCCTCAGCAATAGATAGAACTACTGAATTCTGCTTCTTAGTGGCCCAAGATACAAGACATGAGCCCAAAAAAAGTGCCATACCCGAGGTGCTCTTTTTATCTACCAAGAAGCCTGCATAGACAGCATCAGTGTATCCCACAAGATTAAAATTACTACCTTTAGGGTACCAAAGACAGAGGTCAGTGGTGCCTTTTTGATATCTCAAGATTCTCTTCACTGCATTTAAATGGGATTCCTTTGTATTAGCCTGAAATCTTGCACAAAGTCATATGTTGAAAACAATGGCAGGTCTACTGGCAGTAAGATACAAGAATGACCCAATCATCCCTCTATACAACTTTTGATCAACAGATGAACCAGGTTCATCTACATCTAGTTTTGTGGTTGTTGCAATAGGGGTGTCAATTTCTTTTAAGTCTTCCATTTTAAATCTTTTGAGCAACTTTTTCACATACTTTTGTTGATGGATCATAGTTCCATTTGAGTTTTGTTTAATTTGTAAGCCTAAAAATAAATTAAGCTCACCCATCATGCTCATTTCAAATTCACTCCCCATTAGTTTAGCAAATTCTTTACTTAGTTTTTCGGAAGTTGCACCAAAGATTATGCCATCTACATATATCTGAACTACCAAGAGATCTTTACCTTTTTCCTTCAAGAATAAGGTGATATCAATTTTACATCTCTTGTAGTCATGTCCAAGCAGGAATTTTGAAAGCCTTTCTTATCATGCTCTTGGTGCTTGCTTGAGTCCATACAATGCCTTGTCAAGTTTGTACGCATGATCTGGATTCTCCTTGCTTTCAAACCCTGAAGGTTGCTTGACAAATACTTCTTGTTTTAGGTATCCATTCAGGAAGTCACTCTTGATATCCATCTGGTGAAGGGTGAATCCCATGAAGGCAGAAAATGCTATGAGGAGCCTAATTGCCTCCAACCATGCCACAGGAGCAAAGGTTTCATCATAGTCTATGCCTTCCTCCTGACTATATCCTTGAACCATCAGTCTTGCCTTATTTCTTGTTACTGTTCCTTCTTCATCAAGTTTGTTTCTGAAGACCCACTTTGTGCAAATCACTGATCTATCTAATGGTCTAGGTATCAGATGTCAAACTTGACTTCTATCAAATTGATTGAGTTCTTCTTGCATAGCATTGACCCAATATGCATCCTGCAAGGCTGCAACAACGTTTTTGGGTCCCTTTCTATAAGAAAATGGATGAATTAGGTTCTTTTTGTCCCAATTTGGTAGCCAATTTTTCTTTCGAAAAAAACTTTTTTTCTTTTGACTGGCCTGCTCTTTTGCATTGCATTCAATTTTGTAGTGACCAGTCTTACCACAGTGGGTACAAATTTTGTTCTCAGGAAGTGTGAGGTACTTGCTTTTGGGATCCCATTTAGGCAGTTGACTCCCAAATCCAAGTCCTCTTCTGTTGCTACTGTGATTTTCCTGTAGCCATGTTAAAGCATCAGAGGATTTGTTCCATTTGCATGTTCTGTCCAGTTCATGCTTAACCTTACCAAGTTCCTCCTTCAACACTCTTATTTGTTCATATTTTTTATACAACTCATCCTTTAGTCTGCCTACATTTTCTTCTAAGACGAGTTGTGAGTTGTTAGTTGTCTTCTTACTGGTTCCTAGTTTCAGTTTTAAATTTTCAGATTTTAATTCTAGGACATTTGTTTCAAGTGGATGAACCTGGTTCTTCAGAGCAGTGTTTTCTCTCACAGATTCACTTACTCTGAGTTCCATGTTCTTACACTTTGCTTTTAACATTACACACTACTTAGATAGTTGTTCCTTTTCTTTATTTATTTCTTCAGAATCACCAATGAAGTCAAGTAACAATTCATAGAGTTTTTCTTTGGATAAGAAATTAATCTTGTTTTTGAGATGAGATATACTTACCTCTGATTCCTCACATGACTCCTCATCTGATTCACCAATTTCCATGAGCGCTTGTTCATCTCCATCTTCATCATCTGATTCTTCATCTGAACTTTCTCCCCAAGCAGCAACCATAACATTTGTTGATGTCTTGTTTTTCTTGGGATGAACCAGTTCCTTCCTTCGGTTCCTTCATTCAGATCTTTCCTTTTTCCATTTAACTTCCCACTGAGTACAGTTCTTGATGTGATGATTAGTTTTTCCACATTTGTAGCATCCCTCGTTGGTGGGTTTTTCTGGTGCATTTGCCTTGTTGTAGTTTCCACCTCTTGAGATGCCCTTTTTTCCTAATGAGATAGTTTCTGAATTCCTTGGTGATCATAGCCATTTCATCTTACTTCAATTCTGCTCCCTCAGTGATTCTCAGTGCCAGACTTCTTTCCTTTTTGGGAGAATCCATCTTCATTGTCTGCCTTCTAAGTTCTCATCCAACCTGAAGGTTGCTATGTTCTTGGATTCCTGAATAGCAGTGATCTTACTTTCCCAAGAAATTGGCAAAACCCTTGTCAAAATCTTTTCCACCTTTTGTTCTTCAAGGATAGTTCTTCCAAGAGATTTTAGTTCATTTGTTATAGTAGTGAACCTAGTGCACATCTCTTGGATGGTCTCTCCTTCCTTCATAGAGAAGTTCTCATATTGAGAATATAGTAATGTACCTCTGGATCTTTTCACTTGTGCAGTCCCTTCATGAGCCACATGCAAAGTGTCCCAAATTTCCCTAGCAATAGTGCAGTTTTGAATCCTGCTATACTCGCTTGGACCAAGTCCACACACAAGCCACTTCTTGGCTTTGGCATTATTTTCCCATTTTCTTAAATCTTCAGGAGTGCAGTCAGCTCTTGTCATTGGCGCTTCTAATCCTTCAGCAGTGTCACGCCCCCAAACTAGGGGAGGAGCGACTGGCACTCGATACTGTATTTGATCGAGTTAGCCACTAAACATACTAGCTAACTAAACTGGGGGCCCAACAGATCGGGCAGCACAACATCTGAAATACTAAGCTTGGACCGTTAAGGTCATGACCTGAATAACAATAAGCCATATAAACAAAGGTAGACAAGCCAAAATAATAAAGTACTAGCTGGCCGACGAGGCCGCGACAGAAGACATGCATGCCTACACACACATATATACATGCCAAGCCTATGGGCTGGAGACTGAAAGCTGCAAAAAGAAACCCAGAATACTATGTCCACAATAGCCTCTAAGAGTGTCATAAGCACTGCCGGGACAAGGCCTCGGCTATACCCAAATTATACAACAAAAGTAACCATCCTATGAAATCTCCAGGAAGAGGTGGAGCTTACCAACTCACAACTGAACCCCGAAATCCTAGCGGAGGGGTCGATAAGAGTCCATACCTGGACCTGCACGCACGAAACAAAAATGCAGTGTCCCCAGGCAACGGGACATCAGTACGAATGAAAATGTACTGGTATGTAAGGCAGAAAGTAGAACCATACATAGCTGATGTAAAAAGGGTAATAGAGATACCACCTGACACTGAAACTCTGATAGCCTCCATGGCTGACATCCGACCTCATAGTAATCAAATATGCATGGTATGCTCGTGTAATCGTATGTCGTGAATACATATATATTGATACAAATGCATGACATACCCAACCAAATGCTAGCAATGGAGGTCTCTCCCGGTAGCTAACCGGTATCATATTGCCAACATGTAGCCATCTGTACAATATATATAGTCTTCCGGGCAAATAGGCCCCTTACCTCCGATTACAGCTCGAAGTCCATGCATAATATGTCTNATTGATACTCTTATTCTCATAATCACCTTCGTATCTCATACAAATGTCTCGTGGAACCTCATATGTTTTTTGAATAAGCTTGAAAACTTAACTCAACTTTTAGAAAGATAACATAACTCTAAAGATGTTCATAAAAATCTTAAGGTGATTCACTTAGTCCTTACACCTGATTTCTTGATAATTAGTAAAAAAAAGTATTTCAAAAATCAAG
>ML281337.1:0-27256 GCA_005239495.1 Nicotiana undulata | reverse complement strand
TATATATATATTGCGTTGATCCGAGCATTTGATTATACCGTTCCTTGCTAGCCTTTACTTATATTCCTTGTCGATTATCACCTGTTTTACTTACTTGTTCTCTATATCTGTTACTTTGCAAACCTCAGTAGGGCCTCTACCTGACCTCGTCACTACTTGACTGGGGTTAGGCTTGGCGCTTACTGGGTACCGAATGTGGAGTACTCACGCCCTTCTGCGCATGTTTTCCCCATGTGCAGATCCAGGTCCTAGTACACGGTATCTCAGCTAGCCATCAGCACCAGTATCAGGAGACTCGAGGTATAATCTGCAGCGTTCGCAGATCTCCGAGTCCCCTTCCTATCTTGAAGTTGTAGTACTTGTAGATGAAACTATACGGTCTTTCCTATCCAGTTGTACATATTGAGCAGTAGAGTAGCTTTTAATGTATTGTGATATTTCGAGTTCTGGGGTAAAGTAATTGTTTATGCCGAGCGGCGTCGACTTTATTATGATTTATTTCACTTACTGTTATTTTAACTGTTTTATCTAAATTTTGCTTAAGGTATAGGCTTACCTAGTCGAGACTAGGTGCCGTCACGAGACCCAGTCGGAGGGAGAATTGGGTCGTGACAAAAAGAGAATATAATATATGCATATGAAGAAGGAGAAAGTTTTACCTTTAAAGACGAGTGCACAATCTCGTTCATCCAAGTTAAGGAGCTATGACTTTCCAGCTTAGACTTCTCAACTGGGCCTATTAAGGGCTTTAACCATACATCAGTCTGGCCCGATTTTTTCAAGAGGCTGCCTCCCGCAGGAACCTCTATCGTAACTTGCTTCATAACCCCCCTGCTGGAAGACCCTACCTAAATAGCAAAAGGCACGGAAGTGGGGGCGGGTGAAGGAACCACGGGCGGAATAGGCTGAGGAGCAGAAATAACAATAGGAGCAGAAACAGCAACAGGAACAATAAATGGAAGTTTCACAAGAGCAGGCGGAGGGAAAATAGCAAGAGGAGCTTCATCAAAAATGTACCAAAACCTTGCCGGAACAGGTGATCAATGGACTCACGAACAGGAGAGGGAGTTGCATCTTCAGGAGCGGAAGGCTATGATTCAGGCACAAATTCATCGTCAGAGACAACCCTCCTCCTACGTGACCTATGAACCAGCGAACCCTCCTCTTGTTCCTCTTCATCTTCCAATGTCCGAGATCCACTTGCCTTCCTTTTCGACGAGGAGTAGCCAACAATGATTTCCTGAGCCTTAGCCAGGGACAACTTTGAAGCGGACACAACCGCAACAGAAATTCAATGAGCAGGAAACCCTACCATATGAAAGGGATCAGATAAAGCTCAAAAAGGGAAGAAGTAAAAAGAAAAACTCTCACTTACCATGGGTTTTCACCTTCCAACCAAACCTCGAAGAGAGGTACTTCCAAGAACGTTCTTCTAAAGGATCGATTTACAAAAGTTTTTCTACCCAATCACGGAAATTAAAGACATTCTCAACGGTTCCCATGGTTGCTGCAAAAGAAAAAGAAACAGTCACGGTACTGATAGTTTATCGGAAACAAAAAAGGGAAGTGAGCAAAATTGTACTCACGTGCAAAGTTCCACTTCTCAGGGAAGGGGAGATTTTCTTCACCTACTAAACCTACAGTAGGGACAACAACATACCGAAGATACCACCCTTTATCTTTGTTATCATCCGGAATAACTAACACTCTTTTACTCCTAGCCGCGAGAGTAAAAACTCCTTGGCGAAATAGCATCGGGGAATAGAGGTGAATAAGATGATGGAAAGTAAAGGGGACAGAATCTAAATTGGCCAAATATCTAAGGCACGCAACCACTCTCCAAACAAGAGGACCGACTTATCCCAAGCAAACATTGAAGAATCGACAAAATTCAATGATAACAGGGTCGATGGGAGGTTTGAATCCTAATGTGAAGGGATAAATATAAAAATAAGAATACCCGGTCCTATAAGAGGTTATTCTTTGGTTATCATTAGGAACAACAACAGGAAAATCAGACTTCCAACAACAGTCTCTGCGTACGAGTGACACTAAAACCTCTATTATTTGGGTAGGATAAAGGTCAGCACTATCATGCGATGACATGGAAGAAAGCTGCTCACTCATGGCCTCACTATCCTTGGCAAAAGAATACTCATCAGGAACGATCTCATCGACTCTCGGTTCACGCAGTGGTTCATTGTGTTCCCTACTCTTTGATGAAGATCTATAAGTCCTATCCCTCTGAGAAGACAAAGAAATAGTCGACCTAGAATATGGCGGAGGAGTAGTATGGGAAGAAGAACTCCTGGAAGGTGTAGAACTTAAGCTCCTAAGTCTACCGCCCCTCCTACTCTGTGTTGGAGCAGAAGAAGGAGTCAATTCATCAATAATAATGACCTTTTTGGATTGCTGGTTTGAAGTAGACATGTTTATGAGAATGAAGAATTTACAAATAAAGAAAGAAGGTTAGAAGTTTTTCTTGAAAGTAAAGAAAAGAAAAGGGGTATTTATACTCAGAGGCGACTGTCAAAAAATGAAAAAAAATAGTGATTGGAAAGTCATAATTGAAGTTGTCACTTCGTGACTGATGCAGCCACAAAAGACCTAAAAGGCGCTGAATAATCGCAGAACAAATATGGGAATTCCACGTGGCACGAGCATTAAATGGAAGTGACAAGCAACACATACATTCAGAGACGGATGAAATGGTACGAGTGAAGCAATGGAAAAATATTTACGCCATAAATGAGTATCCACTTACCAAATATTTAATCAATAAATAAATGGTAAGTGGGGGGACTATCTGTATTGGTAAAAATAGGCTTCACACGTGTACTAATTATCATGAAAAAGCAATCCATGTGGAGCAATGAAAACATGACAACTGGACGAGACTTTATGAAGAGGTACGAGACAAAGAGGAACGAAACGACATACCCTCGAGCTAATCAGATACGTGAATCTCAATTTAATTGAGGAGATAAAGAGACACAATCAGAATGAATCAAGGCAGAATAAAGGGCAGATTCGAAGATCTTCAATCAATGATCCAAACGTTACATAATCTTCACGTAATAGTTACCATTAATCATTGTAACTTACATTAATGCCATATAGAAGTAGACATTATAGTAAGGAATTCCCTATAAAAAGGAGTAAAATATAACTTGTAAGGACACGTTCGAACCACTATTGAAATACACTTACTTTTACGCATCTTTGCTGCTTTCTGTTTGCAAGTCTTATAACAATTATTAGCATATTCTCTTGGTTATCAGAAACCCGAGTACTTCTTAAAATAGCTTTGGCAGAGAATCTAATTCTTTGGTTAAATAGTTTGATGGGTCATAAAGATCCACAATTGGAGAAACTAATCTATGTTTGCAGATGAGTCCTACCTAGTTCGATATTGAATTTCATGTGCTAGACATATTCGCCTCCTATAATCTGATGTTGGGACGACCTTGGATACATTCCGCTGGGGATGTTGCATCTACTTTGCACCAGGCTGTGTGTCACGACCCCAAATCCTAACAGGCCGTGATGGCGCCTATCGTGGAACTAGGCTAGCCAACCATCACTTTACTATGCATTTATTCAATTATAACAGTGCACAATATAACAATAAGCATGCAACCATAACACAATTAATATAATTATGTCTTAGCGTCCCCTTAATATTCTAAACAAATCTCCCAAGAACTGGAGTCAATAGTCATGAGCATCTAAGAGTAAATAAATCTAACTCTGCTAAAACTATAATACGTGTCTCCAAATCAAATGCTACGTCTAAATAAGGAAGGGAAATGGAGAAGTTGTGGACGCTGGACAGCTACCTCGAAATCCCGTGAAACGCTGCTATCGAACCTGCGTCAGCTACTGCTGCGAGCTAGTACCTGGATCTGTGCACAGAGGCACAGGGAGTCTTTATGAGTACGCCAGCTCAGTAGTAATGAAAAGAAATCACAGTCTGAGAAATATAAAGCACACAACAGATACACCATTTCATAACAACTAGTAAAAACATCAATTCACCAAGTAGTGTTCAGCAATTTCACAAGTTCGAAATCAGTTTTCAGAAATCCCTTGAAAACAAGTGTAATATCAGTATATCCCAAAATAATCTCAGTAAAACCAGTTTTGAAAAAAAAAACGAAGTAAATCATAGTTTGAAAGCTTAGAAAAAACATCACAAATCTGCCCCTCGGGCCAAAATCAATTCTCACAACAGTTGCCCTCAGGCATTCCCTCAATCACTCAATATCGATAATCACTCAGTATCAATCATCACTCAGTATCGGCCTCGCGGGCAATCATCAACACTAAATATCGGTACAGGCACTCACTGGGTGTGTGTTACAGACTCCGGAGGGGCTCCTACAGCCCAAGCGCAATAATAACACAAGTCCTGGAAGCCTTCTCATCTCTCTCATGAGGCCTGGAAGCCTCCTCACACCACTCATAAGGCCTGGAAGCCTCCTCACATCACTCATAAGGCCTGGAAGCCTCCTCACCTCTCTCATAAGGCATGGAAGCCTCCTCATAATATAGCCTGAAAGCCTCCTCATAATATAGGTCTGAAAGCCTCACTCAGTCAGACACTCTAAATTTGCCCTTAGGCTATAAACATACTGGGTTCTCGACCCAAAATAACGTTTCATTTTTCAATAAATAGTATCAAAATACTCTGAGTGTCAAAACAATTTATCAGGAAAAGACTGAGTGTAATTCATAACATATCAAGTGAGGAAACACAGTAAAACAGTCCCCCAAGGGGTAAACAGAGCGGCACTAGGCCCCAAACATGGCTTGCATCCCAAAACATATCATAATATATAAATACTATTTAAGCAAAGGCTTAAAAATCAGTTTCGCAACTCAATAGTCGCCTAAATAGGAAATATGTTCCAAAGTTTCCACCTTTTTATTTCAAAACCCGTGAAAGGGTGCATAGTCCGGGGTTTCATACCCTCAGGACAGGATTTCAAGACATTACTTACCTCAAAACTAGCCTGGAATTATTCCGCAATGCGCTTGCCTCTCGAATCAACTTCCGAAGGCTCCAAATCTACCAAGTTAAGATTTTTATCATCAACATATGCTTAAGGAATAAATTCCAATTGAAAAATATCGAATTTGGCTCAAAAATCCGAATTCGGTAAAAACCCGACCCCCGGTCCCGCATCCCGAAACTCAATTTTTTTTTACAGAAAAGTGTTCTTCATCTTCTCACGATTCCGTACATATAAAGAACACCAAAATCGTAGTTCGTTTGACCCCTCAAATCGACCCTTGAAGGTCTCATAATCTCATGCCCCAAAATACTATTTTTCTATTGTTTTTCATGAATTAAAGGCTGGGATTATGGTCTATAATCACCCAAAAACGAGTATTAATAATTAAATTACTTACCTCTGTGATACCCACTGATTTTCTCCTTCAAAAATCGCCCAAAAAGCTTTCCTCCGCTCAACAATGGTGTAAAATAAGGTCTAGGTCGCGGAAGGGTTTTTAATTAACTGCCCAGGTATTTATTCTCTGCGATCGCAGCCTTGGCCCTGTGATCGCACTGACCAATTCCCCCAGACCTCCGCGATCGCAGCCTTGGCCCTGTGATCGCACTGACCAATTCCCCCAGACCTCCGCGATCGCATCACTGTGCACGCGATCGCACAGTGCATTTGCCAGCCAACCCCACGCGCCTATCTTCCTCTGTGCGATCAAAGCCTATTCCACGCGATCGCACTGACTTGTCCTCCTTCTACTCCGCGATCGCACCTCCCTTCTCGCGGTCGCATAGAACAATCTGAGCCTGACCATAATTAACCCTCTGTGATCGCACTACTTCACCCGCGATCGCAGTGAATAAAATCACTGTGCACAAAAACCAGAAAACCAGCAATTGTTCTAAGTCCAAATGAGTCCGTTAATCACCCGAAATCAATCCCGAGCCCCTCGAGACCCCAACCACACATACCAACATATCCCATAACATCCTTCAAACTTAGTTTCACTCTCAAAACACTAAAACTAACATCAAAACACAAAATTTACATCGGATTCAAGCCTAAGAACTTTGAAATTTCTAAAATTCACCAATGATGCCGAAACTATCCAAATCAACTCCGTTTGACCTGAAATTTTGCAGACAAGTCCAAAATGACATTACGAACATGTTCCAACTTTCGGAATTCCGTTCCGACCCTGATAGCCTATTTTTCACTGCCGACCGGAATCGCCAAAAACTAACTTTCACCAATTCAAGCCTAATTCTACACCGGACATCACAAAATTATTCTGAACACACTCCTAAGTCCCAAATCACCTAACGAAGCTATCTGAGCCATAAAATTTGAATTCCGAGGTCGTTTACCAATAAGTCAACCCTTAGGTTACTTTTTTCCCATTTTAACGCTATTTTTAAAGGCTAATTGACTGAACTCTCACTACAACCATTCGATTTCAAGCCTATCGACTCTAATACATCCATTACAGTATAATCAATCTATATCAAGTCGATAATAACAATTAAAATGCAGGTTTTACGTAACGACGGACCGGGTTATTACACTGTGAAATTTGAATGGAACCATCAAGAAGTGATCATCCATGGAGATGGAAGCAATCACATTTACACCAATCAGACTGTTCCGGTAGTGGAGAACAGAAGGAAGTTGGGTGGGGAAATTTACTATCGCATTGAGCGTGTTAACGCAATCGAGAAGGATAAGTGGTGGAGTAGCAAAATAGAAATCATATTGGCATGGAAAGGCTATGAACCTGGTAGGGGGCTTGGTAAGAATCTTCAAGGTATCGCCAAACCAATACAGCTGAAACATCATTGTAAAACCTTTGGGCTCGGATATCAGTACACCTGGAACGAGTATCGGAATTGGTTGCCACCATGGCGTGGTCCCTCTTACCCTCTCGAGCAGACAGTACTGCATCTGAGTCAAACTTTTCATTAGGGCGATACAATATGGGGATCCGTGGAGGAAGAAACTTTGGCTACGCTGAGGAATTTATTTTCAGAAGATGATGATATGGATTGTTGTGTGATAATTGAGGAGGAGGAGGAGAAGGCCTTACTATTCAGACAATGGAGAAGGGAGCGTTTCTCAAGAACTGGACCGCTACACCATCAAGGGCCCGACGAGTCCCGGGGTAGCAAGGCTGCTAGCATCATTTATTATTGAAAACAATTTCTTCTTGAGCATTTTGTTTTAAATAATATTTTCAGTATTCCATTTCGAAAAACATTATTTGAGTTATTGAAATCACTTTGTTTAATATTTACCAATGGCTTGATGTTTTATTATTACTATTTTCTTTCATATCTTTCTCTGTACAACATTACTATTTCTTATCTTGATTAACCAATGACTGTGATATGTAATGAGGCAATGCAACAAAAGGATAGTGACTCGGAAGAAATAGAAGAAGAGGATGTAATACCTGAGGAAATTATCAGAGAAGTTTAGAATATTGAATACTAGCCTAAGTCCAACCTGGACGAAACCGAGATAGTCAATTTGGGAGATTCTGAAACTGTCAAAGAAACTCGCATAAGCATCCATTTGTCACCGTCAGAGAAGGAAGAATGCACTCGTTGACTGAAAGAGTATGAGTATATCTTTGCATGGTCATACGACTATATGACAGGATTGAGCACATCCATAGTGGCTCACAAACTACCTACAAATCCAATATGTCCGCGAGAGAAACAGAAACTCAGAAAGTTCAAGCCAAACATGAATCTGAAGATCAAGGAAGTAGTCACCAAGCAGATCAAAGACAAAGTCCTCAGGGTAGTTGAGTACCCAACCTAGTTAGCCAACATTGTACCGGTTCCGAAGAAAGACGGGAAAGTCAGGGTGCATGTCGATTATCAGGATTTAACTAAAGCAAGTCCCAAGGATGATTTCTCACTACCAAATATACACATCATGATCAAAAACTGCACCAAGAATGAACTCCAATCATTTGTAGATTGCTTCAAGGGTTATCATCATATTAGGATTGACGAAGAAGACGCAGAGAAAACAACTTTCATTACACCATGGGGGGTATATTATTACAAAATGATGCCATTCGGTCTGAAGAATGCTGGGGCCACCTACATGAGGGCCATGACAACTATATTCCATGATATGATACATAAGGAAATAGAGGTGTATGTTGACGACATCATCATCAAATCCAAGAAGGCCACATATCACATAGCAGATTTGAGGAAGTTCTTTGACCTGATGCGGAAGTACAATCTAAAGCTAAATGCCACAAAGTGTGCATTCGGGGTTCCTGCCAAATAATTGTTGGGATTCATCATCAGTCGTCGAGGAATAGAGTTGGACCCGTCAAAGGTTAAAGCTATCCAAGAACTACCACCACCAAAGAACAAGAAGGATGTGATGAGATTCTTGGGATGCCTCAATTACATCAGCCACTTCATAGCACAATCCACAGTGATATGTGAACCGATTTTCAAAATGTTGAAGAAGGATGCCACAACCAGTTGGACCGAGGATCGTCAGAAGGCTTTTGAAAAAATCAAGGAATACCTATCCACACCACCAGTTCTAGTCCCGCCAGAACCTGGTAGAACACTACTACTCTACCTTGCAGTGTTAGATAGGGCTTTCAGTTCTGTTTTTGGTTAACATGACGAGACGGGAAGAAATGAGTAGGCCATAAATTACTTGAGTAAGAAGTTCACACCTTATGAAGCACGGTACTCTCTGCTGGAACACACTTGCTGTGCTCTGACCTGGATAGCTCAGAAATTGAGGCACTACTTCTGTGCCTATACCACATACCTCATATCGAGGATGGATCCCCTGAAGTACATTTTTCAAAAGCCTATGCCTACCGGGAAGATGGCCAAGTGGCAAATATTTCTGAGTGAGTTCGATATCATCTACATAACTCAGAAGGTAGTCAAACGACAAGCGTTGGCAGATCATCTTGCCTAAAACCCTGTACGAGGGAAATATGAACCTCTAAAAAAGTATGTCCCTGACGAAGAAGTGTCATTCGTAGGGGAAGACATTGCTGAAGCCACCGGTCAGCACTACCCGGTGTCCGCAAAAGCTCAAATTTCCATGCACCAACAATATGGCAGAATATGAAGCCTGCATATTAGGGCTCAATTTGGCTATCGACATGAATGTTAAGGAACTGCTGGTAATTGGTGACTCAGACCTGCTTGTATATCAGGTACAAGGAGAGTGGGCTACCAAGAATACAAAGATACTACCATATCTTCATCATGTACAAGAGATGAAGAAGAGGTTCACAAAGATAGAATTCCGGCATGTCCCCAGAATTCAGAATGAAGTTTCAGACGCATTGGCCACCTTGTCATCGATGATAAGACATCCACACAAGAATTTCATCGATCCCATTCCATTAAGGATCCATGATCAGCCGACATACTGTGCTCATGTTAAAGAGGAAACGGATGGAAATCCCTAGTTCCACAACATCAAAGAATATTTGGCAAAAGGAGAATACCCGGAGCATGCAAACCATACTAAAAAATGCACACTTCGGAGGTTGTCCAATCACTTCTTCCAAAGCGGAGGAATTTTGTATAGAAACACTCTCGATCTAGGTCTGTTAAGGTGTGTTGACGCCAAAGAGGCTTCCAAATTGCTCGAGGAGATACATGCCGGAACCTCCGGCCCATATATGAACGGCTTTGTCTTAGCCAAGAAGATACTCAGGGCTGGGTACTTTTGGATGACCATGGAAACAAACTGCATCCGGTATGTCCAGAAATGCCATCAGTGCCAGATACATACAGACATGATACGGGTGCCGCCAAATGAACTCAATGCAACAAGCGCACCTTAGCCTTTTGCTGCATGGGGAATGAATGTCATTGGTCCAATCGATCCCACTGATTCGAACGAGCACAAGTTCATTTTAGTGGCCATCGATTACTTCACTAAATGGGTTGAAGCTGCATCCTACAAAGCTATAACCAAGAAAGTCATCGCGGATTTTTTCAGGGATCGCATCGTCTGTCGATTTGGGGTCCCAAAGTCCATCATCACTGACAAGGATGCCAATCTCAACAGTGATTTGATGAAATCCATGTGTGAAACTTTCAAAATCAAGCATAAGAATTCCATAACGTACAGGCCTCAAATGAATTGAGCCATAGAGGCCGCCAACAAGAACATCAAGAAGATACTAAGGAAAATGATAGAGAATCACAAGAAATGGCATGAGAAATTACCATTTGCCTTACTAGGATATCGTATCACAGTCCGCACATCAACCGGGGCAACTCCCTATTTGTTGGTTTATGGTACCGAAGTTGTCATTCCCGCCGAGGTAGAAATTCCTTCTTTGAGAATCATACAAGAAGCGAAACTTAGAGACGTAGAATAGATAAGGAGCCGCTATGAGCAATTAGCCCTCATAGATGGAAAAAGGATAAATGCAGTATGTCACGATCAGCTTTATCAGAATAGAATGTCTAAAGCTTTCAACAACAGGGCCAAACCAAGACAATTCACACCGGGGTAGCTGGTGCTAAAACGGATCTTTCCAAGTCAAGAGGAAGCCAAAGGGAAGTTCTCACCTAATTGGAAAGGTCCTTACATGGTTCATAGAGTATTGACAGGAGTAGCACTCATACTCGCAGAAATAGATGGAGATATCTGGCCAAAGCTTATCAATTAAGATGCAGTCAAAAGATACTATGTGTAAATTGTTCATGTTTCTTCGTATGATGTAAATTGAAATATGCTTGACCTGATTCTCGTTTAAGAGGGGATACGTAGGCAGCCCTGTGGGTTCAGTCACAATTCAATAAAATTTCTATTTTCGCCACAATAAGAATCTGGGGCAGAATTTTGGGGAAGACCCTCAAAATTTCGAAGCAAGTTTAGCCAACAACAACATACAGGATAGCCAGAAAGTCACTTCGTTAACTGCGGCAGAATTTTGAGGAGGACCCTAATAATGTCATAGTTACTGGTTCATCTAACAAATTTCTAAATTGCATATTACTGTCTTTGAAAACTACACACACATGCTTTTGAAAAGAAACTTTACTTTTTTAGCCAATGCTACCCATGATGACTTGAACATGATCCTCGGGCGGAGTGGAGCAGATCGAGCAGGCAAAGACATGAACCAACCTCCCCCACAAAACTCACGAATTTTCTTTGGATGCAGGAAAAAGGTCATCATCATAGGCATCATCTCCATAACACAACCGCTATGCATAAAACACATTATCAGCTAATAATACTTCACTCTAACTCTTACATTTGCATGAGGCTAAGCCCTGCCTCCCTATTGCATAAGGTTAAGCACTGCCTTCTCCTTGCATGAGACTAAGCTATGTCTCAATCCTTGCAAGAGGCTAAGCTCTGTCTCAATTCTATTTCCCTCATATATTTTTAATATACATATACACCTTCAAAATAGTGCATGAGCATCATCAAGTATTTTTTCATAAGTTTATATAATTTTTAAAGGCTTTTAATCAATTTATTCCTGCATTTCTATTATATAAATAATTGTTAATTGCATCACAAATAATTTTATGATGATTCATCATATATACCCATATTAATATTTAAATATTTTTGATGTATTTATTATAATTGTAGTTTTTCATCCTTAGGCTTAAATTGCACATTTTGCAATAATAGTCCACATACATGCATAATTACGTTATTTATATAAGAAAATGACTTTTTATATTTTAATAACGTTAAGTAATTTTTTTAAATCATTTTCATGCACAAAAGACATTTTTATTATTTATTAGTTATTATAAATTATTTGCTGATTTAATTGGGTATTTAGAATCTAGCCCTTTTCTTAATTAATTTCGGACCTATGCACTACCCATTACCCCAACCCAATACACCAAACTAATAATACCAAAATACCCATTAACCCAAACCCATACTCGTTTAAACCCCGACCCACTTCTCTTTTAAATCACAACCTTTGATATCTGAAAATAAACGACTCATATCACCCCAACCCTTTCAATTATACCCTATCCGCCCAAACCCTAATCACTTCACCCAGCCCGCCGTCACTAAACACTCTCTCATCTTCCTCCCCCTCTCTTCTGAAACCCTAGCACCGCAATCCCCATTTCCCCTTCGATTCCAACTCAGAGATGGAATCAATCGTTGATTCCTTTACCATATTCGTCCTATCTTCTTACTGGCTACCCGATTTTGGTATTTCCTAATGGCTTGCCTAAAATGGCAAGAAGATCTTGAGAGATTCGAACCAAAGATGGTTCAAATCTTTAACCTACTATTATTTTCGTCTGTGTTCATCATCTTTTCTATGTAAGTACGAATATTTTCGAATCTCTTGTGGATTCTTACTTCGCCCTAAAAGGTTAGGGTTTCAGATTTTCTGTGATTCGAACTAAACTGGTTCAAACTTTGATTTTTTAGCATTATCTCGTCTATATTTTGCGTGAATCTGCCTATTCATGTTAATTTTCTTTATTTTCCCTAAATTAGTGTTTCAGATCTCTTCTAGTTCGATTCTTTGTTATTTTTCGGATAACTCCTGTCTATGTTCATTGTACACTATATGTGATTATTGTGTCCTTGTTTCTCTGCTGATTTTATGGCTAACCCAAATTAGGGTTTCAAATCTGCTTTAATTAAACCAAATCTGTTCGATTCCGGTTTTCTTTTTGAATATTCTTATGTCAACATTATGTACCTTATTTTACTCCCGATTTTCTGGGTTTACAAAAATTAGGGTTTGAAATCTTTTACTAAGACTTTTACTCTTTCCTTTCGCGTATGGTACTGATATTTTCCTTATTCTGTTCAATCTTCCATGTTTCCATTATTTCTTTACTTATTTGTCTTGAAACTGATTATTAATTGATATTTTCCTTATTTTTTGTTACTCGCCTGATTACATGAGTTATGCCCTGTTAATTGACTGAACTCTGACTTCAATTGATTTTATGATTAAATTCTTTCCTTTTTTATGTGTGATTAATTTCTTCCCTTATTTTATTCACCTAATTGAACACTATTTAAACCCTTTCCTCTCTCCCTTTTAGAATGAATCGAATCTAATACTCTCACTAAAACTTAACTCTTTTACTCTGACTCTGTGTTCATTGTTTCTGGTCTTGGCCGACTGAAAGCCAAGGCCAAGTGATTTTGGACTTAACTGTTGTGGTATATTTACTTGCTTTCTTGCCTAGCTGGTAAGCCATAATCCCTTGCAATTTCATTCTCCATGCTTTCATAATATGTGTTTCTTGATTAGCATGTTTAAATTCCGAGTATGATTTTGCCATTTTATATGATTCTGTGATTTCATAAAGTCCTATAAGTGACACTATTAATTTAGGATTAGTTATTTTGAATAATGTGAATCCTCTTATAAGCTAGCTTAATGTTTAACTTGTCCCATGCACTATTTGTTGATCTTGCACCTGTCCTGGACTTAGCATCTTTATGATACCATTAGCATTAAATTTGTTCATTCATCCTAACTTCATAGATTTATATTGTTACTTAATGTGTCCTGTCAACTTGTTCAACCTAACTGTTTGACTTAACACTTCTTCTAAATGCTTTTGTGATTAAACAATGGTTGTCCTTAATGTTAGCATGCACACTTAGTGTAATTCGGTCTGTTCTGAATCAACCTGTTTGAAACTATGTACTTTGCAAACCTTGTCTGTTTTCTGAATGCAATTCTGTGTTCTAAACCCTGTTTCTTCTGAAATCAAACTGTTTTAAAATATGCTCCTATTTCCTCTTATATGTTGTCACTCTTTCAAACTTCCGCTCTTAGTCCCTTAGGTTCTATCCTCAACCACCTCAGTGTGAGCACTGCTCAGGATCCATGTGATACTCTTGTAAACTCTGACACACTAGGAATTGGTTACCAATATCTTGTGACTCATCTTTTGAATATGTGGTTCTGGTGTGAGCATTGCCTTGGGTCCCTAAGGCCCTTGGGAACTTTGACACACTAGAAACATGATTCTATATGTGCTATGGGTGAATCATTATGATGGGCCTCAACGTTGTTATGGTTGGAAGGCCTGGTTCCCAGGTTTATTTGGGCCTAATGAAGGCTCCCTATAGTTTATCTTATTACTATTATGTAATTTATTCATTACTATGGCTTGTAATAAGTTTGTAATAAACAGATTCTGGGGTATATAGTGAATTTGGGAAGGGCCTTTATTTTCCTTGGGCAATTCGGGTATAAATCCTGCCAATAGGGTTTCATTTGTTCTGTTAATCCTGTTTTAAATCATCTTTGTTAAAATCGTATGAGTATTGTACCATGCTTGCATATTAGAAATTCTGTCTATAGGATTAAATTGCATTATTAATCATGTCTATAGGACTAAAATTGCATTAGAAATCCTATCTCTAGCACTAAAACTGCAGCAGAAATCCTGTCTATAAGACTAAAATTGCATTAGAAATCTTGTCTATAGGTTGCATTAAATTGTCCAACAAACATGTGTTAGCAATCATGCCTATAGGACCTCAATGCTTGATTTAATTGTCTTTTTGGTAATATGTACAATTTCTGCCCGTATTAGATACCATGCCTATATGGTTAAATTAATTCAATAATAGATACCATGCCTATTGGACTAAAACCAGTTTGCAACCTAGAAATCATGCCTATAGAACTTAAGTCAGTAAAATAATTAGAAAGCATGCCTATAAGGAAATAAAACATATCTCTATAACTTAAAGTCAGTGCTACACTTAGAAATCATGTCTATAGGTCTATAACCATCAAACTCGTAGAAGTCATGCCTATAGGATTCTATTAATTGGTTTTGAATTCAATCGCCATTGTCAATCACTTAGGAAATATACTTGTAGGACTTAATAGCAATTCTGGATTTATAATTGCTATTCATTACTGTCTGAAGTGCCCAGATATTATACTGAAATAAAATCAGTAGGCAACAATAGGTCTTGACACTCGCCTTAATGAAAATGCTTCTATAAAGCACTGCTTGCTTATTTCTCACATAAGTATCCTGCCTATAGGACTTTGAGGTTAATAAAGCATGCGTGCATTTGCTGCTTATGTGTGGAGGTCAATACGAGCCCATACTTGCCCTTTTGTTTGATAGTCCTACTTGTTTTTTATTTGTCGCCTAGCCTTTTACATTTTTGAGTAACCTAGGTGTAGTGTAGAACTATCCCAAATAGAGGTCCTAATACCTCCAAGGCCACAGGTAAGGGTTGGGTAGGGCACGCATAGGGAACGAGCTAGAATCAACTAGAACGCCTAAGTAACAACTTAAAGATAGTAATCGGGTAGTAAGGAGATGATAGTCCATGCGCTAAATACTATGAGTAGCACCTGTTTTAAAATAAATTTGAATATTTTATTTGTCCAAATTGCTTTCTTCCCCTTAGACTATTTCACTTAATTCAAGTTCGGTCGGGACTCACCGTTGTGGACCTCGAGGGGTGCCTAACACCTTCCCCTCAAGGTAATTTGAGCCCTTACCCAATCTCCAGTTATGTAAACTGGTAAAAAGAGTTATCTGCTCTAGGTTCCCTAATGCACCTTAATCCGTTAGGTGGCGACTCTCTCAATTCCAATTCCTTACCCTCTCAAAAGGAGTTGTCCCAAAAATGTCGAAACCCGATTTTGCGAGAAAAGAGGGCTTCAAACTAAATACATACAGTCATTGTAGATAAAATGTTGAATAATTGTAGTTATTTTGTATATGTTTCTGACAAGTTGTTGTGTGTTTTTAATGAAATTGTAGGTGAGGGCTTCAACAGATCACATCCATGCAATGATAGATGGTGTGAAGCGCTATAATGTTTTTCTTCAAAACAAGATATGTAGTTGTGGACAATTCAAGCTTGATGAACTTCCTTGTGCATATGCTTTGGCGGCTTTAAGGCACAAGAATGAGTCTTATGAAAACTATTGTTCTCTTATTACACGAGAGAGAGCCTCTTGCATATTTATGAAATATCAGTAGACCCGCTGCCTGATGAAAGCAAATGGAATGTACCACAACATATAGCTGAAGAAGTTGTAATGCCACCTACCGGGAAAAGACAACCAGGAAGACCTCAAAAATAAAGATACAATCATATGATGAAGTAAATGCAAAGAAGTACAAGGTTTCTGTCACGACCCCAAATCCTAACAGGTCGTGATGGCGCCTATCGTGGAACTAGGCTAGCCAACCATCACTTTACTACGCTTTCGTTCAATTATAACAGTTCACAATTAAATAATAAGCATGCAACCATAGCATCAATTAATATAATTAAGTCTTAACGTCCCAATGATAGTCTAACCAACCTCCCAAGAACTGGAGTCAATAGTCATGAGCATCTAAGAATAAATAAATCTAACTCTGCTAAAACTATAATATATGTCTCTGAATCAAATGCTAAGACTAAATAAGGAAGGGAAATGGAGAAGCTGTGGACCTTGGACAACTACCTCGAAATCCCGTGAAATGCAGCTATCGAACCTGCGTCAGCTACTACTGCGAGCTAGTACCTGGATCTGTGCACAGGGGCACAGGGAGTAATGATGAGTACGCCAACTCAGTAGTAATGGAAAGAAATCGCAGTCTGAGAAATATAAAGCACACAGACAGATACACAATTTCACAAAACCAGTAAAAACACCAAGTCACCATGTAGTATTCATCAAATACATAAGTTCGAATCAGTTCCCAGAAAACCTTTAAAAACAAGTATAATATCCGTATATTTCAGTAAAATTCTTAGTAAAAGCCAGTTGGAAATGAAGTAAATCATGGTTCGAAAATATAGTAAACTCGTCATAAAACTGCCCCTCCGGGCAAAATCATTTCTCGTAACAGTTTCCCTCAGACATTCCCTCAATCACTCAGTATAAATCATTACTCAGTATCAGCCCCGCGGGCAATCATCATCACTCAATCGGTACCGGCGCTCACTGGGGGTGTGTACAGACTCTGGAGCGGCTCCTACAGCCCAAGTGCAATAATAACATAAGGCCGGAAGCCTTCTCATCTCTCTCATGAGGCCCGGAAGCCTCCTCACACCACTCATAAGGCCTGGAAGCCTCCTCACATCCCTCATAAGGCCTGGAAGCCTCCTCACATCACTCATAAGGCCTGGAAGCCTCCTCACATCACTCAGTCAAACACTCACAGTTATCCTTTAGACTATAAAAAAATCGGGTTCTCGACCCAAAACAGTGTTTCATTTTTAAATAAATAATATCAAAATACTCTTAGTGTCAAAACAATTTATCAGGAAAAGGCTGATTGTAATTCACAACATGTCAAGTGAGGAAACACAGTAAAACAGTCCCCCCAAGGGGTAAACAGATCGGCGCTAGGCCCCAAACACGGCTTACAACCCAAAACATATCATGATATATAAATACCAATTAAGCAAAGGCTTAAAAATTGGTTTCGCAACTCAATAGTCGCCTAAATAGGAAAGATGTTTCCAAAGTTTCCACCTTTTCATTTCAAAACCCTTTTAAGGGTGCATAGTCCGGGGTTTCATACCCTCAGGACAGGATTTCAAGACATTACTTACCTCAAAACTAGTCCGGAATTATACCGCAATGCGCTTGCCTCTCGAATCAACCTCCGAAGGCTCCAAATCTACCAAGTTCAGATTTTTATCATCAATATATGCTTAAGGAACGAATTCCAATTGAAAAATATCGAATTTAACTCAAAAATCTGAAACCAATAAAAACCCGACCCCCGGACTCGCATCCCGAAACTCAGAAAATTTTATACAAAAGTGTTTTTCGTCCTCTCACGAGTCCGTACATATAAAGAACACCATAATCGGAGTTCGTTTGACCCCTCAAATCGACCCTTGAAGGTCTCATAATTTCAAGCCAAAAAACCCAATTTTTCTAATGATTTTTCATGAATTTACACTGGTTTTATGCTCTATAATCACCCATAATCGAGTTTTAATGACTAGAACACTTACCTCTATGAAGAACAAGAACTTCCCTCATCAAAATCGCCCCCAAGAGCTATTTTCCGTACAACAATGGTGTAGAAAGGGGTTTAAGTCGCGGAGGAAATATTTAAATACTGCCTAGTGATTTACTCTCCGCGATCGCGGTCAAATCCACGCGATCGCACAGTGTTCTCCTTTTTTACTTCCGCGATCGCAGCTCAAAGCATGCGATCACACAGTGCTTTTTGCTAGCCAATCCCCCACGCGCCCAATACCCTATGCGATCGCACCCTGGCTCCCGCGATCGCACAGGGCCCTCTCCCCCTTCTCCGCAATCGCAGCCCGTTGTACGCGATCGCATAGCACAAATGAACCTACCCCCAAATTAACTCACTGCGATCGCATCCCTTCCCCCACGAGCGCAGTGAACAAATCTGTTGTGCAAAAAAACCAGAAACCAGCATTTGATCTAAGTCCAAAAATGCCCGTTAATCACCCGAAATCAATCCCGAGCCCCTCGGGACCCCAATCATAACTTACCAACACATCCCATAACATTATTCAAACTTAGTTTCACTCTCAAAACACCAAAACTAACATCAAAACACAAAATTCACGTCGCATTCAAGCCTAAGAACTTTGATATTTCTAAAAATCCGCCAATGATGCCGAAACTATCCAAATCAACTCGGATTGATCTGAAATTTTGCAGACAAGTCCAAAATGACATTACGAACCTGTTCCAATTGTCGAAATTCTATTCCGACCCCGATAGCCTATTTTCCACTGCCGACCGAAAATCACCAAAAACTAACTTTCGCCAATTCAAGCCTAATACTACACCAGACATCACAAAATTATTCTGAACATACTCCTAAGTCCCAAATCACCTAACGAAGCTATTCAAACCATAAAATCCGCATTCTGAGGTCGTTTACCAATAAGTCAACTCTTAGTTGACTTTTCTCACGTCAGGGCTAGTTTTAAAGATTGAATGACTAAACTCACTACGACCATTCTAATTTCAAGCCTATCAACTCTAATACATCAATTACATTATAACAAATCTATAACAAGAATTAAAATGCAGGTTTTTTCGTAACGACGGACCGGGTCGTTACATTCTCCCCCTCTTAAATAAACGTTCGTCCTCGAATGAGTCTGGGAGCATACCTGGAGTCTCAAACAAGTGAGGATACTTGCTCTGCATCTCCTGCTCATTCTCCTAAGTAGCTTCCTCCACTGGCTGACCTCTCCAATGAACCTTCACTGACGCTATATCCTTAGACCTCAACTTTCTGACCTCACGAGCTAAAATAGTTAGTGGCTCAACCTCGTATGTCATATCTCCCTCAAGCTGAACTGTGCTGAAGTCTAACACATGAGACGGATCACCAACATATTTTTTGAGCATCGACACATGAAACACCAGATGAACACTCGACAAGCTGGGTGGCAAGCCAAGTCTATAAGCCACCTCTCCAACCTTCTGAAGCACCTCAAAACGACCAATAAACCGAGGACTCAGCTTTCCTCTCTTTCCGAACCTCATAACACCCTTCATGGGTGATACTTTTAGTAGTACCTTCTCACCTTCCATAAATGACACATCCCGAACCTTCCGGTCTGCATAACACTTTTGCTTAGACTGCGTCGTGCGAAGTCGCTCCTGAATCAACTTCACCTTCTCCAACGCATCCTGAATCAAGTCTGTGCCCAATAACTTAGCCTCACCAGGCTCGAACGAACCAACCGGAGATCTACACCTCCTACCATATAACGCCTAATACGAAGCCATCTGAATACTGGACTGGTAGCTTTTATTAAATGCAAACTCTGCTAATGGCAGGAACTGGTCCCATGAACCACCAAAATCAATCACACAAGCCCGTAACATATCCTCTAATATCTGAATAGTCCGTTCTCACTGCCCGTCCGTCTGAGGATGAAATGCAGTGCTCAACTCTACATCAGTACCTATACCTCTCTGTACAGCTCTCCAAAACTGAGATGTGAACTATGTACCTCTGTCAGAAATAATAGAAACCGGAACTCCATGCAACTGGACAATCTCCTTAATGTAAATACCAACTAACCGCTCTGAAGCATAAGTAGTACTGACCAGAATGAAATGCGCGGACTTGGTCAACCTATCCACAATAACCCAAATAGCATCAAAACCCTTCGAAGTCCGTGGAAGCCCAACTACAAAGTCCATAGTAATTCTCTTCCATTTCCACTCTGGAATATCTAACCTCTGAAGCAAACCACCCGGTCTCTGGTGCTCATACTTGACCTGCTGGCAGTTGAGACACCGTGCTACATACTCAACAATATCTCTCTTCATCCGCCTCCACCAATACTGTTGTCTTAGATCCTGATACATCTTCGCGGCACCAGGATGTATAGAATACCGCGAACTGTGAGCCTCTGCTAATATCGCTCTCGAATACCATCCACGTTGGGCACGCAAATACGGCCCTAAATCCTCATAACTCCATCATCACCAATAGTCACATCTCTGGCATCACCCCGACGAACTCTATCATGAAGAACTAATAAGTGTTGGTCATCATACTGTCTTGCCTTAATCTGATCAAAAAAAGAAGACCGAGAAGCCATGCTAGCTACCACCCGTTGAGGATCTGACAAATCCAATCTCACTAACTGAACCGCTAAAGTCTGAACATCAAGAGCTAAAGTTCGCTCTGGTACTGAAAAATAAGCTAGACTTCCCAAACTCTCGGCTCTGTGACTCAAGGCATCGTCCACCACATTGGCCTTCCCCGGATGATACAAGATAGTCAAGTCATAGTCCTTCAGAAGCTCCAACCATATCCTCTGTCGCAAATTCAAGTCTTTCTGCCTTAGCAGATACTGCAAGCTACGATGATCGGTGTAAATCTCACATTGTACCCCATACAAATAATGCCGCCAAATCTTTAAGGCATGAACAACAGCAGCTAAATCAAGATCGTGCACTGGATAATTCTTCTCATGCATCTTCAACTGTCTCGACGCGTAGGCAATTACCCTACCGTCCTGCATCAACACCGCTCCCAAGCCAACTCTAGAAGCATCACAATAAACCATGTAAGAACCCAAAATAGTAGACAACATTAATACCGGAGCTGTGGTCAATGCTGGCTTGAGATTCTGAAAGCTCTCCTCACATTCATCGGACCATCTGAATAGAACACCCTTCTGTTTGAATTTGGTTAGAGGTGAAGCAATAGAAAGAAAATCCTTCCACAAAACGACGGTAGTAACCCGCTAGACCAAGGAAACTCTGAATCTCTGTAGCTGAAGACGGTCTGGGCCAACTCTGTACCGCTTCTATCTTTTTCGGATCAACCTGAATACCTTCACTAGACACCGCATGCCCTAAGAAAGCTACTGAACCAAGCAAAAACTCACACTTAGAGAATTTTGCATAAAGCTTATCCTCCCTCAATCTCTGCAACACGATTCTCAAGTGCTGCGCATGCTCTTCCTGGCTACGGGAATAAACCAGTATGTCATCAATGAACACAATAACGAATGTATCAAGGTACGATTGAAATAGGCTGTCATCAATTGCATGAACGCTGCTGGGGCATTGGCAGCCCAAATGACATAACCAAAAATTCATAATGACCGTATATGGTCCTGAAAGCTGTCTTCGGAATATCAGAATCCTGAATCTTTAACTAATGATACCCCGACCTCAAGTCGATCTTGGAGAATACCTTAGCTCCCTGAAGTTGATCAAATAAGTCATCAATGCGAGGCAAAGGATAACGGTTCTTCACCGTAACCTTATTCAGCTGTCTATAATCAATACACATGCGCATCGAACCATCCTTCTTTTTNTTCAACTCTGCTGGTGCCATACGGTAAGGGGGAATAGAGATAGGATGAGTATCGGGCACCAGGTCAATACCAAAATCAATATCCCTGTCAGGTGGCATGCCTAGCAGGTCTGCAGGAAATACATCCGGGAAGTCATGGACTACAGGGACAGAATCAATAGATGGGGCCTCACCACTAACGTCCCTTACAAACGCAAGATAAGATTCACACCCTTTTTCAACCATATGCTGAGCCTTTAAATAATAAATCACTCTGCTAGGCACATGCTCTCTCGGAACTCCGGGCATAGCTAAGGTAACGGTCTTAGCGTGACAATCAAGAATCGCATGACATGGGGATAACCAATCCATGCCCAGAATTACATCAAAATCGACCATATTAATTAACATCAAGTACACTCGGGTCTCCAGACCCCCAATTGATATAAGACACGACCGATACACACGGTCCACAACAATAGTATCACCCACCGGAGTCGAAACATGAACAGAAGTAACTAGAGACTCACGTGGCATATTCAGAAAAATGAGCAAAATATGATGATACATAAGAGTACATGGAACCAGGGTCAAATAAAGCCAAAGAATCACTGTGACAAACTGAAATAGTACATGTAATCACCGCATCTAAAGCCATAGCATCAGGCCTAGCCGGAAGTGCATAAATACGTGGCTGGCCTCCACCTGCTTGACCTCCCCCTCTAGGACGATCTCTAGCTGCCTGACAACCATCTCTGGCTGCCTGGGTAGGTAGTGATATGACTGGAACTGAAGCCGAGGGCTGAACCCTTTGCTGGAATGAACTACCAAAGTGACGGGGACATTGCCTCCACCCATGTCCGAGCTCTCCACACTCGTAACAATTACCTATATCTGGGGGAAACGAACGAGAACCTCCACCCCTCCAATAACCACTAGATGAACCATGCATAGAAGACACCTGATAAGATGGTGCTCGGGCGGAGCTCTGAGCTGGAAGGGCACTAAAAGATGAAGGTCTTGATGAGCATTGCGAGGACCCTGTCCCGATGATACACCACTGTACGCTGGGCGAACTGACTGTGGAGGTCTAAATGAACGACCTCTGTTAGGCTGAAATTTCCCTTTGGGAGGGGCACCACTGAAATTACCTGATCCCCGAGGCCTCTTGACCTCTCTTTCCTCACGATCCTGCCTACGAACCGACTCAATATCCCGAGCAATATCAACAACCTGCTCAAATGTGACTCCAGACACCCTCTCTCTGGTCATCAAAATCTGAAGTTGATACGAGAGGCCATCTACAAACCTCCTAATCCTCTCCTTGTCAGTAGGGACAATCTCAGACGCATGTCTGGCTAACTCACAAAACCTCATCTTGTACTAGGTGACTGATAACTCTCCCTGGCGCAGCTGCTCAAACTTCCTGCGCTGCTCCTCTCTGTGGGGCTGAGGAACATATTTCTCCAAAAAGATCGTGGAGAACTGCTGCCAGGTGAGAGGTGCTGAATCAACCGGCCTACGCCTCTCGAATGATTCCCAGCAAGTAAATGCAGCACCAGCAAACTGATAAGTAGCAAATGAAACTCCGCTGGTCTCCAAAATACCCGCAGTACGAAGCATCCTCTGACATTTATCAAGAAAACCTTGGGCGTCCTCACCTTCTGTGCCACTGAAGGTCGGAGGCTTAAGTCTGCTGAACCTCTCCAACCTGCGCTGCTCATCCTCAGGCATAGCAGCGACCACAAAATCCTGAGCTGGAGAAACCGGCTGAACCGGAGCTGCTCCTGGTGCCTGAATACCCCGTACAACCTGCTCAGCTGTCCGGGCAGCTGGAGCCTGATTGCCTCCCCCAGCCTGAGCTGCAGTGGCAGTAGTAGGCATAGCAACTGCTTGAGCCAAACTGGAACACACCATCCATATCTGAGCCAGGGTCTCCTGAAGACCTGGAATAACAATAGGCACTGCCGGTGCCGGAGCCTATCCTGCTGGAGCACCATCGGCGAGAACCTCCTCCTGAACGATAGGGGGATCCTGTGGTACCACCCCGGCTGCTGCCTGAGCTGGTCCCCTACCTCTACCATGGCCTCGACCCCTGGTGGGTCTGGCTGGTGCCTGGTCACCCTGATCAGTATTGCGTGTCCTCACCCTCTGTGAGAGAATGAAACAACGTAAGTTCAGATTTCAAGAATCAATAGATTGGCACGAAAGAGTTCAAGAAAAATAGAGATGTTTCCTAAAAGTTTCGCAGCCTCTCGAAGATAAGTACAAACGTCTCCGTACCGATCCGCAAGACTCTACTGAACCTGCTCATGACCGTTGAGTCCTATCCAACCTAGAGCTCTGATACCAACTTGTCACGACCCCAAATCCTAACAGGCCGTGATGGCTCTTATCATGGAACTAGGCTAGCAAACCATCACTTTACTACGTTTTCATTCAATTATAACAGTTCACAATTAAATAATAAGCATGCAACCATAGCATCAATTAATATAATTAAGTCTTAACGTCCCAATGATAGTCTAACCAACCTCCCAAGAACTGGAGTCAATAGTCATAAGCATCTAAGAATAAATAAATCTAACTCTGCTAAAACTATAATATATGTCTCTGAATCAAATGTTAAGACTAAATAAGAAAGGGAAATGGAGAATCAGTGGACGCTGGACAGCTACCTCGAAATCCCGTAAAATGCAGCTATCGAACCTGCGTCAGCTACTGCTGCGAGCTAGTACCTAGATCTGTGCACAGGGGCATAGGGAGTAATTATGAGTACGCCAACTCAGTAGTAATGGAAAGAAATCACAGTCTGAGAAATATAAAGCACACAGACAGATACACAATTTCACAAAACCAGTAAAAACACCAAGTCACCATGTAGTATTCATCAAATACATAAGTTCGAATCAGTTCCCAGAAAACCTTTAAAAACAAGTGTAATATCCGTATATTTCAGTAAATTCTCAGTAAAAGGCAGTTGGAAATGAAGTAAATCATGGTTCGAAAATATAGTAAACTCGTCATAAAACTGCCCCTCGGGCCAAAATCATTTCTCGTAACAGTTGCCCTCAGACATTCCCTCAATCACTCAGTATAAATCATTACTCAGTATCACCCCCGCGGGCAATCATCATCACTCAATCGGTACCGGCGCTCACTGGGGGTGTGTACAGACTCCGGAGGGGCTCCTACAGCCCAAGCGCAATAATAACATAAGGCCTGGAAGCCTTCTCATCTCTCTAATGAGGAATGGAAGCATCCTCACACCACTCATAAGGCTTGGAAGCCTCCTCACATACCTCATAAGGCCTGGAAGCCTCTTCACATCACTCAGTCAGACACTCTCAGTTAGCCCTTAGGCCATAAACAAATCGGGTTCTCGACCCAAAACAGTGTTTCATTTTTAAATAAATAGTATTAAAATACTTTGAGTGTCAAAACAATTTATCAGGAAAAGGCTGAGTATAATCCACAACATGTCAAGTGAGGAAACACAGTAAAAAAGTCCCCCAAGGAGTAAACAGATCGGCGCTAGTCCCCAAACACGGCTTACAGCCCAAAACATATCATGATATATAAATACTAATTAAGCAAAGGCTTAAAAATCGGTTTCGCAACTCAATAGTCGCCTAAATAGGAAAGATGTTTCCAAAGTTTTCACCTTTTCATTTCAAAACCCGTGAAGGGTGCAAAGTCCGGGGTTTCATACCCTTAGGACAGGATTTCAAGACATTACTTACCTCAAAACTAGACCGAAATTATTCCGCAATGCGCTTGCCTCTTGAATCAACCTCCGAAGGCTCCAAATCTACAAAGTTCAAATTTTTATCATCAATATATGCTTAAGGAACGAATTCCAATTGAAAAATATCGAGTTTAACTCAAAAATCCAAAATCGGTCAAAACCCGACCCCCGGGCTCGCGTCCCGAAACTCATAAATTTTTATACAAAAGTGTTATTCGTACTCTCACGAGTCCTTACATATAAAGAACACCAAAATCGGAGTCCGTTTGACCCCTCAAATCGACCCTTGAAGGTCTCATAATCTCAAGCCCTAAAACCCAATTTTTCTACTGATTTTCCACGAATTTACATTGGTTTTATGCTCTATAATCACCCATAATCGAGTTTTAATGACTATAACACTTACCTCTATGAAGAACAAGAACTTCCCTCATCAAATTCGCCCCCAAGAGCTATTTTCCGTACAACAATGGTGTAGAAAGGGGTTTAAGTCGCGGAGGAAATATTTAAATACTGCCTAGTGATTTACTCTCCGCGATCGCGGTCAAATCCACGCGATCGCACAGTGTTCTCCTTTTTTACTTTCGCGATCGCAGCTCAAAGCATGCGATCACACAGTGCTTTTTGCTAGCCAATCCCCCACGCGCCTAATACCCTATGCGATCGCACCTTGGCTCCCGCGATCGCTTAGGGCCCTCTCCCCCTTCTCCACGATCGCAACCCGTTGTACGCGATCGCATATCACAAATGAACCTTCCCCCAAATTAACTCACTGTGATCGCATCCCTTCCCCCGCGATCGCAGTGAACAAAACTGCTGTGCACAAAAACCAGAAACCAGCATTTGATCTTAGTCCAAAAATGCCCGTTAATCACCCGAAATCAATCCCGATCCCCTCGGGACCCCAATAAAACTTACCAACACATCCCATAACATCATTCAAACTTAGTTTCACTCTCAAAACACAAAAACTAACATCAAAACACCAAATTCACGTCGAATTCAAGCCTAAGAACTTTGATATTTCTAAAACTCCACCAATGATGCCGAAACTATCCAAATCAACTCCGATTGATCTGAAATTTTGCAGACAAGTCCAAAATGACATTACGAACGTGTTCCAACTATCAAAATTCCATTCCGACCCCGATAGACTATTTTCCACTGCCTAGCAGAAATCGCCAAAAACTACCTTTCGCCAATTCAAGCCTAATACTACACCGGACATCACAAAATTATTCTAAACATACTCCTAAGTCCCAAATCACCTAACAAAGCTATTCGAACCATAAAATTTGCATTCCGAGGTTGTTTACCAATAAGTCAACTCTCAATTGACCTTTCTCATTTCAAGGCTAGTTTTAAAGACTGAATGACTAAACTCTTACTACGACCATTCTGATTTCAAGCCTATCAACTCTAATACATCAATTACATTATAACCAATCTATAACAAGTCAATAACAATAATTAAAATGCAGGTTTTTTCGTAACGACGGAACAGGTCGTTACAGTGTCATGTGGCAACTGCGGAATAGAAGGGCATAACAAAAGATCTTGCAAGAATGGAGGAAATAAAATTTGATAAAGTCACTAGAATTTTTGATAAAATATGTTGAGGTATTAAGGAGAATTATAGTTGAGGTATAATTGTATTGATAAATTGAATAAAGATTGTTTCCTATAATGAAATGTTTTCAACTCTTAATGCAGTTGGT
>ML281336.1:30661-50693 GCA_005239495.1 Nicotiana undulata | reverse complement strand
CAGCCGCAGGTGCGGGACCGCCCCTGCGGTCCCAGCCTCGCAGGTGCGATCCCCAACCCTTTTTCCCAGAGTCCGCAGGCGCGAGACTCATGCCGCAGGCGCGTGACCGCAGGTGCGGTCCAGGCCATCGCAGGTGCGAGTTTTCCCGCAGGAGCGACCAAAATCTCGCAGGGGCGGCTCCGCAGGAGCGAACCCTTTTCCGCAGGTGCGGCCCCTTCTGGGCTGGCCCAAGTCCGCAGGTGCGATCATTTTTCCGCACCTGCGATACCGCAGGTGCGAGCCTCTTTTCGCAGGTGCGAAAATCGCCCAGTTAATTCTTAATTCTTTAAGTCCAAAACAGAACACTTGCACGGGAATTCGTCAAAGTTCAGCCCTCTCCTCCATCCCCAACCTCCATTAGCGAGCCTTGAGTCCATTTGTCTCCATTGCTACTCGGGTAAACTTCGTAACCTCGTTTTCTTCCATTATCCATCACTAATCACTAGAAACCTAGGCTTAAACTCATGAAATCAATTAGAAAATTGGGGCTTTTGGGTAGAACCTAGGTTTTGGGATTTTTGGGTGATTCAACCCCAATTTGGGGTCGAATCTTAAAACAAATTGTATATTCTTGATCGTGGGGATATGGGTGATCGGGTTTTGGTCCGAACCTTGAGTTTCGACCACGTGGGCCTGGGGTCAAATTTTGGAATTTTAGGAAGAATGATTAGAAATGGGTAATTAGGCTATGGGTTTGAGTTATTGAGTCATTATTGATATACTTGAGTTGAATATGTCTAGATAATATCGTTTCGGAGCCGGATTATAAAGGAAAGGCGGTGTTAGAGGGTTGATCGCTCTATTTTGGACCCGAGGTAAGTGACTTGCCTAACTTCGGTGAGGGAATAGGTATTGTTTGCTACGTGTTTACTTGTTAATCATGTTCGTTGCATAGGTAGAGTGACGAGTACCTATGTGATGAGAGTCTAGCATGACCGTGAGTCTAACATGATAGTAATCGTAGCTTTTCTTCCATGTCTTTTATATTATGAAATTGCCATTATTTGTAATAGTATGTTGTTGGTTGTGGTGAAGGAATGAGACGTAAATTGTTGTTGAGGATGAATATTTGTTGTCAAAGATACTCTGTTGAGATTGGTATAGATGAGACCCGTGCCGGGAATTATGTGTTTAATATTGATATGTAAACCTCTCGTTGAGCATTATTGTCTTGCATTTCTATTATATTGAAATTTCCTTGCCATTGATATTTATACTGTTCTGGTAAGGAAGAGGGGTGATGTTATTGTTATGCACGAGGGGACATGCCGTGCCGAGTGTTGATATTGTTATATATGCACGAGGGGACATGCCGTGCCGATTGATATTTATTATATACACACGAGGGGACATGCCGTGTTGTGATGTTGTGATATTGTTATATATGCACGAGGGGACATGCCGTGCCGATTGAATATTTGAGATTACGCATGAGGGGACATGCCGTGCTCTGTTATTTGATTGATTCCTGTATACTGATAGTTGTTTCTTCGGTTTCTGTTTTTACTTTCCAGCCCCATTCTCACTGTACCGTTGCTAATTAGATGTTGACTTCCTGTATCCCCATCATGTACACTTCATAGCTTATTTTATTGTTTATGTTCTGAAATTATTGCTGCCCCGTTAATAAGTTTCCCTATTTGTTCCCATATCTCTTCTATTTGATCATACTTGTCTTCATTATCGGTTAATTCTTGTACATATATCTGCTTAGATTAGGACAGGTGATCGTATTATGCTAAGTCTAGCCTCGTCACTACTTCGGCCGGGGTTAGGCTTGGCACTTACTCAGTACATGGGGTCGGTTGTACTGATACTACACTGCACTTCCTTGTGTTGTGCAGACCCTGCTACCGGACCCCGTAGAGCGTTCTGAGGGAGATACCTTCAGTCCACGTCAGAGCTTCGAGGTATACATTGGCGTTCGTGGATCCCGAGGCTTCTTTCCTTTATTGCTTCATTGTCTTTCTCCTTATTTTCAAGACAGTGTTGTATTTTCATTCCAGACTTATATTTAGTATTCTAGTAGCTAGTCCGTGAGATTGTGACACCCTGGTTTTGGGAAGGTTACGTTATTTTATGATTGTTATGTTCCTCCTTTCCGCATTCAAGTTTTGTTATTTTTATTATCGATGTTGGAAAGATTATTGTTGGGAAAGGTATGTTATTGTTGAAAGGTTAACGGTTTATCTCTTAGTCAATGGTTTTAAGTTACTATTGCAAGTTATACGTTGGCTGGCCTAGCGGGTTCAACGTTAGGCGCAGTCACGGCCTAAAGGGTGGGAATTTGGGTCGTGACATTTTATGAAATTCATTTGAACATAGTAACATGCGTCGTGCCGCGACGTTAAATCAGGCGCTTCTTGAGAGGAAACTCATGTGTATTTCTTTTTGTTTTTCTTTGATTTTCATTGTAGTATAGGATTTGCTTTTGGACTAACTGGTTGTGAGATGTTGTAGGATTGTTTTGATGCAGTTCAGGACTAAGTTGGAAAAAATGCACACTCTCTGAAGTTTGCACTGCGGCCGCATTGCATTTTGTGCGGCCGCAAAGGCCTTAGTGCAGGGGCAACATTTCAATGTGGTCCGCAGAGTGATTGATCAATGCGGGGGTTCTCTAAAGTTTGCCACCGCAGCCGCAATGCAATTCGTGCGGTCCGCGGTGGAGCACTGCGACCGCATTACATTTCTTGCGATCCCCAATGCCTCTTGATCCTAAGTATCGAGGACCGTGGTGCCATTTTGTGCGGTCCGCGATGGGTAGGTGAAGTGGGGCCCATGTCCTTTTTCTATAAATAAGGCTAGAGGCCTTCATTTTGAAATTTTCGCTCTTTTGCACACTAAATAGAAAAAAAATCATTGTTCGTCACTCCTACCTGCTTGAATTCAACTGCTAAGTCTCATTAATCTACATTGCATCTCACTTCTGGTAATTTTAATTTTTTTTCTTAGTTGTTTAACTTTGTTATTTTCTTTTAAGTAGTTGTTTTTCTTCTTTTTCTTCCCTGTTCTTTCAATCGATGCATAGGTTTTGCTTAATAATGTTTAAATTAGGAATAATTAGTTAAAAACACTGATTAAACACCTAAGGGATCAATAATATGTGATTTTAGGCAAAAATTGGGACGAATATTTGAAACCCTAAGTTGGTATTACTGTTCTTGGCTTACCGCGGTCCGCGATGGTATTTTGTGCAGTCCGCATTGCTTCTCCGCGGTCTGCAATACCTTTTTGTGCGGACCGCGATGGTATGACTTTAGAAAGGTTTCAAGTTAAGGACCGCAGTCGTGGTGGATATTGTGCGGTCCACAATAGCTTCTTTGCGGCCGCACTTCGTTTTGTGCGGTCCACGGTCTACAATTCTGCTTTTCATTTTTAACTGCCAGCAATCTTATTCTGCATTGCTTCATCTAATACTGTGATACTAACGACCTTCAACTGAATTCCACTTGCAGACAATGGTTCAATCACGAGGCGGTGGTAGAAGACAACAAGGAAAAGGAGAGTCCTCCCGGGGGTAGAGGAAAGGGCATGATCAAATTGCCTCCCCAAGTCCGCCAAGCTATCAAAGATACCAGGAAGACAATAAAGGCTATTGATAGAGCTGCTTCCCATTTGGGAAGTGAGTATGTGCCCTCCCGAGAGGCATCTGACTCAGACTCCGTGCCAGAGTATGTTCCTGACTTGCCGGAGAGGAACAAATTGAGAGATACACCTCCGGGCACTCCTACTGCCCAAGCGTCAGTGCAAATTTCTTATGAGTCGTCTGATGGTTCAGCTGCGGGCAGTGACAATGCCTATTCTACCTCACTTACAGCTTCACTATCCGGTGAGGATTCCGTAGAAGAAGAAGGAGGGGGTGAGCCCCAAGTGGGGGGAGTAGAGAGAACCAGGAACCCGGAGGCATGGCAAGACAAGTTTGTGAGTGAAGTGTCCTACCACAAGTTCAGAGAATGGTGGCCCGAGAGAAAGTTGATACCAGAGAGGAAATTCATTGCAAAGGACCTTTTGCCTCACAACCCCAATGTGCGAAGGCAGTTCAGAGAGAGAGTAGGCTGGGACTATTTCAGAGGCCACGTGGAGGATGCCAATGAGCACTTAGTCAAGGAGTTCTACACCAATGTTTCCCACATCAAAAAGGGCACTACAGTGACTAAGGTGCAAAATTTGAAAATAAAGTTTGACGGGAAAAAACGATCAATGATTACCTAGGCTTCCCGGAGGAGGATGAGGCATTGTACTTAGAGAAGGTAGCTTCGGGGGAGGATGCTCGTCCATGGTTAGTAGAGTACTTGGAAGTCCCAGGTACCACCCCAGCATGGTTGACTGTGGGAGTAAAAATTCTAAGGAGAACCCTGAACTTCGAAGCAAAGGGTGGGAGACGTTTGTGTGCAGCAGTCTAGACCCCACCACTCACGACAACTCTCTTCCTATCTCCCGGGCATATTGGTGGCATCGATCATGGCGGGGTACCCGATCAACATCGGGAATGTGATGTCCAGGGTGATTACACGGGTGGTGAAC
This sequence comes from Nicotiana undulata, assembly GCA_005239495.1. Lineage (NCBI taxonomy): Eukaryota > Viridiplantae > Streptophyta > Magnoliopsida > Solanales > Solanaceae > Nicotiana > Nicotiana undulata. The sequence goes on along the minus strand of ML281336.1, from coordinate 46,130 downwards.
GAAGGTGATAGATCCTACCCCTTCCCAAATTTCCTGACTATGTACTTCGAGAATCAAAATGTAGAAAAAATGAGATTTGATGTGAAGGTAATGCCAAAGGCACCCTTTTCCTGGTATAGCCTACATGGTGATGACAACCCTAAAGGAAAGAACCCCAAGGGCAAATCCACTGCTTCTACTGGCCAGTCTGAAGAGCGTAGTGGCTTCTACTCGGCCTCTTTCAGCTACCCAAAACATGGCCCCAGAACCCTCCACTTCTACAGCCCCAGATATTCCCTCATCTGCGGCATATCAATTGACTGCCCGCCGCTTGAGCCAGACCCTTGCCAGTATCAACAACTGGATGCAGGCAGCCACTTCCAAGTTGTCCGTACTTTCTACGTCGGTGGCAACCCAGTCTGCACCTCCTCATCCACAGGTCCCACAGTCAGTGGAGGACACTCTCAAGGAGTTTCTGGACAACCAGAAGAAGCTCCTAGAGAACCAGCAGTTGATCATGGATGTTGTTACTTCTCATGGAAATGCATTGAAGGAGCTTGCTAAGGAGTCAAAGAAAATGAGAAAGACTCGTGCTTCCAAGGAGTCGGTGAAAGAGTTGAGGGTGGAGGTAGAGAAGTTACAGGCTGATCACTTGCCTTTGGAGCTTTTATTGCATGACCCGGCTCCAACAGCCCAGCCTGAGCCGGAGCAAGAGACAGCGAGGGCAGCAAAGAGGAAGAGGGTGATTCCCCGTGCTGATGATGTTGTTATAGAGTTGGAGGACCCGCACGGAGGTTACTCTAGCCAGCCCCAGATTCCACTACAGGCCCAGGTCCCAGTGGAGATACAGGTTACAGGGAGCCAGTCACAGGTTTCCAAGCAGTCCGAAGACCTAGGGACCCAGACTCATGAGCCTATGCAGACGGAGGGGCCAATTGGGAGTCTCTTTTTACTCTCTCTCTTTTAATTTGAGCTATTTTTTATTAGTTAGCATTGAGGAAAATGCTAGCTCTCATCTGAGGGGGTAGCCCTATTTGGATGATTTGGATTGTATATATGACGCTATTTTCTTTTATTATTCTTTCGTTTTACTTTTGGTATGTACATAATTTTACCATTCTAGTTTACTTTTCGTACTTTGCAACTTTGGTTTGTATATAAAGTTACCTGCCGATGTATATATTCATTCTACCTTATGTATATTCGACTAAATACCCTCTTGTATATATTTATTTTACTTTCCGCATTTTTCCTTTCATAGCTTCTTATTTTATTTTCGCTTCTTGTTTTGGATTTTTGCGTGCGATAAGACTTTGGTTTTCTTAATGCCACAGTTATTTCCAAAGGTGGAATTTGTGTGAACCGGGTGGCTCTTCCGATGATGGATGGCATGACAACCTTCTTAAGGGGTTGAGTCTGTTTTCTTTTTGCTTTTTGTGTAAATAATATCTAGTGAGTAATGGTGCCTCAGGAAAAGCTTCACTTGGGCCTAACACATTTGCCTTTGATCCTATGGTCAAAAACAAATTGTTGTGTATAGAATGGTGAAAGTTGTGACCTTGAGACTCTTGTGTTGGCCGATAATCATCAAGTGGTTTTTCGGGACCTTTGTGTTTCTCAAATCTTAGCTAAGGTTGTTGTGGGACCCAGACTCTGTCTCTTTAGCAATCCCATAGCTTGTGTGGTGAGAATTTGAGTTGCAAGTCCAAGTCCCGAGCCATTAGTCTAGAACTTGCCCTGAATGTTTGTCTAGGAGAAATCCAAAGTGTAGTTTGACTTGAGATGTGATTATAGGCTCCCCTTGATCCGAATGATGTCTTGAAAAATTCCATACCCTACCAATGATAATATCCCTAGTCAACCTTTTTGAGCCATAAACCTTTTTCTTTCAAAAACCACTATACAAGCCTTTACCCGTTATTAAAAAAAAGGCCCTCTCTTGGAACCCTATCTTTCCTTAGCACAAGGCAAAACCATAAGTTTGGGGGAAAGACGAGGACTGCAACAAAGTGGAAAAAGGTACAAAATGAAAAAAAGGGAAAGGCAATGAAAAATAAAGAAAATCAAAATGTCAAAAAGAATGAACAATCTAGAAGAAATAAAGGGAATCAATAAAAGAAAAGAGATGAAAGGTGTGGAACGTTTAGAAAGGAGAAAAATGTTTGAAATGAACAAGAAAGAGTGACAGTGTATCTCTCTAACCCCTCAGAAAGAACTTAATGACTCAAAAATTCAAGAGAATGTATGCCAAAATGAAGCAAATAAAGTGCTTAAGGGAATATGGAACCTACCTAGACCAAATATTTCCTACCTTGAACCAAAATCCTTCACTATTCCACAAAAGCCCTATATGATCTTGAGTTGAATAAAGCTTACCTTAGTGGTGACTCACATAAGGGGCAAGCTTATGGTACTTAGAACCGGACTTGAGACCTTTCTTTGAGAGAGAAGAGTGTGTTTCCATTATCCTCGTTCTGAGTGCTACAATCTAAAAGTGAGGTTTGCTTAGGGAGAGTTGAGGAGTATGAGTTTGGGTTCCACAATGATCAAAGTAGTAGAAAGAGTTTCTTTGATGGGTTGAGTGAACTCTTGATGCTCTTGTGTTTCACTAAATCCATGGTGTTTAGAAGGTCGAATGTTGTTAATGATTCATTTGAATTGAGGGCAAATGTTAGTCCCAATTGATGCTAGAAGAGGTCACTTTAAGGCAGCTGAATTTTCTTGGATTTACTCTTAAGAGGTGGGTCTTAGTTTGTTTTCTTGAGGACAAGAAAAAGCTTAAGTTTGGGGGAGTTGATAACTAGGGATTATAGTTCATTTTACACTCCTTCTTACTTGAGTTTTGATTAAAAATGTATACAAAATAGTTCCAAAGGCTTACATGTTATACTTGTTTGCAGGGTTTGGTAAAAAAGGTGACAATTAGTCAAAACCAGCTCAAAAAGGAGTGAAACATGCACAAGTACCAAGAACAAGTCCAAGCACAGTGCAACAGATCCACTGCGGCCACATTCCATTTAGTGCGGTCCGCAGTGAGGAGATTCAGAGAGGTGCATATTTTGGAAACTCAAGCACTGCGGCCGCAAAGCATTTTGTGCAGACCGCAGTGGCCTCACCACGGCCACAATCGAGTTCGTGTGGTCCGCAAGGATGGGGTTCAGAGAGTTGGGAGTTTGGAGGTTAATGCCAATGCGGTCCGCGGTCCTTTTTGTGCGGACTGCAGTAGAAGCCATCTCGGCCGCCGTGCATTTTATGCGGCCCGTGGTGGCCAAGTTCAGAGAGCAGAGTTTGAAGCCAAAAAGCCTCACCGCGGCCGCACTCCAGTTCTTGCGGTCCGCGGTACCCCCGCAGAGGTATTTTTGTCCATAAAATTCGGCCTAGTATAAATACTTTTTTTTCTCATTTTTAGGTCATCTTCTGTACTCTAACTTTCAAGAGAGCTCGTGAACGGCTGTATTAGACTATTTTGAGTAATTTCATAGTTGGTTTATCATTGAATCTTCAATTATTAGCTTGTAATTAAATCTTATGGGTTATTATTAATCTATTTCTTTGTTTTCTTTCATTATTATGAGTAGCTAGACCCATTAGCTAGGGGTGTGGCACAACCCTAGTGTGGGTATTTGATGGGTCTTTTGGTTTAAGACTTAGATGTTTATGAGTAGTTGATATTTGGACTGATTTGTGTTTTCCATGTTAAATTAGTGGTTGCAAACACTAATTTGTGCCTATTTGACTTGAGTTTCTTGAGAAAGAGAACTTGAGTCTAGGAAAATCAGTCCAACAAGGAATTGGGGTGTAATCAAGAGATTGATAGTCTCAATTAAATGGTTAAACCTAAAGATAGTAATACCCAACTTGAGCTTATATTGCTTGCACAATTTTGACACCCAATTGGTCTTGAGGGAGTCAATTAGGGCAAAGTCACTCAAGCTACCGAGAGGTATAGAGTGAGTAATTCCGTGCATTGGCTATATCACAATCCCCAACATAACGTCTTTGCCTTAAGCTTTAGATCTCGTCAAGTATTCACCTAGGAGAAAGTCACAGCCCTAGTCCCTTTATCTATTGAGAAAACATCCAAAAAGATATTAGTTAGCTAATTTGTAATTTCAAATAGACTAAACCGTAGTTTAATCACCAAACCATTTGATGAGAAGTGCAATAGAGAACACAACGCGCTACTATATCATTTAGGAACTCAACTCCAACATATATAGCTCCCTGTGGAAATCTATCCCGGCCCTTCGGTGAAAAGCTGCATTGACCTCCGTACTTGCTACTCTTTAGTGGTATAGGTGGGAGCCGATCAGCGGACCGCGTCAAAAAGAGGCGTCCGCGAAAGTACCACCGCGACCGCGATTGGAATTTCGTGGACCGCGGTTGCTAAGGTTCAGAGAGTTCACAAGTGAAGCAAACCTGAGAAGGGCGGTCCGTGTCATAATTACGCGGTCGTGGACGTCGCTCACGCGGACATGGTGGAAATTACGCGAACCGCGAAACAAGGTTCAACCCATACCCAGATGTGAAGAAATGCGGACCGTGATCAGAATTGTGCGGCAACGAAAGCAAGAGCACGACCGTGGTAAGAATTACGCGGCCGCGAAACCTCCGCATGGGTATATTTGTCTGGAAATTTTAGCTTAGTATAAACAGATCTTTTTGTCAATTTTAGGTTATGTTATGTTTTTGCTGAGCACGTGAGACAGCTAAGTTTTCCTATTGGGCAATTTTGTACATGATTTACCTTATAACATTAGATTTTCTTCTTTTAATTTAGTATTATGGATTATATCTTTTCTTTATCTTTGATTTATGCTATTATTATGAGTAGCTAGACCTATAGATAGGGTTGTGACCTAACCCTAGTATGGGTATTTAATGGGTCTTGAATTTTAAGGCTTGATTGTTTACGGGTTAGTGATATTTAGCCTAGTTCATGCTAGAATTGTAGAATTAGTGGTTGCAAACACTAATTCATGCCTTTGTGACTTAGGCTCTTCTTGAGAAAGAGGGACTAAGCCTAGGAAAACTAGGCTAACAAGGAATTGGGGTGAACTCAAGAAATTGATAGCCCCAATTAAAGGGTTAAACCTAGAGATAGTAATACCCGACTTGAGCTAATATCACTTGTATTGCATGAATACCCATTTGGTCTTGAAATGCCAAATTGGATAAAATCACTCAAACTACCGAGAGGTATAAAGTGAGTACTTGGGTGTGATAGCTATATTACGACCCCAATTTGATCAAACTTGCCCTAGATTCTTGATACCCGTTTGATATTCACCTAGGCGGAAGTCACTACCCTAGTCCCTTTAAACACTTGAAACATATCATAAAAGATATTGTACTTAGTTTTAATCTTAGCATACAAAAGAAATAGAAGTAGAAGTAGAATCAACACCAACATGTTTGGAAGTGCAATTAGAAAAAAGACACGCATTTAGATTTAGATAAATACCTAATTCCAAATCAATTAACTCCCTGTGGAAATCGATCCCGACCTTGTTGGGTAAAACTACATTGACCATCCTCGCTACTCAATAATGGTGTAGGTTTGGTACCGATCAACAAACATAACAGAAATGTAAGTTAAACCACAAACATAGAAGCGGTGCAAGTTTATCATTTCAAAGAATTACACAACAGACGTAGTTCCATACTACAAGAGGGAATGCAATGCGCGTAAGGTATGGACGATATCTAGTGTTAACATGGTAGTAGGATTGTGAACGCGCTCGGTACGCTATTGCCGTAGTCCCAATCTTAATACTTGCGCTCACAAGACACCAACGTTGCTACTATGGAACATCGTGGTTTTCGTATATAAATCAAACATAACCCCGATCTCACGCGAGGATCTAACCTTGGTTGGTTTAGTTTCAAGGGCTTGTCTGTAAGTGTCTCAAGTCTGCGTGCGAAGTTAAAGGGTGAAACTACCATGAACGGGTAATAGAGCTAGGACCAGATTAAGATCTAAAGGAAACTAAGACTTTGGTTAGAAAGTCCCCACAGACGACGTAAATTGTTTGACCAAAAAGTTTTTAAGTCTTTTTGCTAAACTAAATCAAACGATGAGAAGAAGGATAAATTCTAGCGAAAGATAATTAATTATAGATCAAAGATCATAAGCGAGAAGAAGTTAGCATGGTCGGACCTAAGAATCTGTTACAATCCTCGATTGAGATCCATGATATAGGAAGAGGTAATATTTTGGATAACATTAAATAGTAATGCAAAGTAAAGGAAGGAAAAAGTTCACCAATCCATTGATGAGATAGATCGTCATTTATTCAATAAAGTTGTTTACAGGCTAACGCTAGGGCTCTGAGCAGTTTCCTTTTCGAAAAGCAGGCTCTCAGGTCCTAAGCTTTTTGTGAGTGAAGATGTGCGTGTCATTGAACCAGCCCCCCTACTTCACTCTCTCCCCTAGTATTTATACAAGATATTTTCATCAATCCAACGGTCCTTAACCAGAGTACCTAAGTCTTTCGACCAAACTTTAGATTGTCCCCCTGAAACACCATAGTGTCTACTTTGCCGTGTATGCCTTCTGAATGTATGACATCGGCTATAGCCGAGCCACTCGCTGTCATATCGCCTCATAAATATGACTTCGGCTTACTCGACCCCTTGTCGTTCCTTCTTATGCGGACTTCTTTTGATCAGATTTTAACCCATACAATTAAAAGAATACAACTACAATGATTATATATCTTAATCCAAAACAACCTTCGGAAAACAAAAAAAATATTTTCTTTCAGTGTTTACACCAAATAAATCAATACAAAGTATACGTCTTTCACACTATATATATATATATATATATATATATATATATATATATATATATATATATATATATATCAATGGTCGGTTTAGGGAAATACTTTGTGTTTGATTTTCTTTTTATTCCTCTTTTCTTTTACTTGGTATCATTTTGTTATTTAAGTTTGTATCCTTTGCTGTTTTAGACATTTTGCGGAAATATCTTGACTAAGTAAATTATTTAACGATGTATTTTAGTTGTAAATCGTAGTTCATTAAATGTTCACAAACTATTCGAGATATTGGTGAATGGTGATGATGTATGTGGCAATTGAGCTACTAACAGTTATAACAAAGGGCGGCCTCGTGCAAATTTGGGACGAACAGCTGGATTCCATCAAATAGAGGAATCTTTTTGAATCAAATTAAGTACTTGCTACTAGTACTAATGATCTGTTACAGCCCACAAGTATTGTCTCTATTGAGGATATGCATTAAGCATGTTAGCTATAGTAGATTCTAATAAATTACTATTAGCAATGGGTAAAACATGCCATTAAAAGAATGACGTCACTTTGGACTTTGCCACAACTTTCTCTCATCTAATCATTCAAATAAAATAACAGGATGCGCATGTGATTCTTCAATAAATTGTTGGCTTTGGTTACGTGCGCTCAAATTTATTCCGATTGCACCAGCTACTTCACACATCGGGAGGAACTTAGACTCCCGCCGCCCGTACTTCAAAATAGCGAGTCTATATTGGTCAGGTTCCGATTGTTATGCCAACACAACTTGTTATTCTGGTTTAGCCCGAGGTCAGGCCAGGGGCATATGAGGAGGAACAGTTGAGACTTGAAAAGTTTAAGAAGTATCATCCTCCTACTTACAGTAGCCTAACTACCTGCACAAGGTTTTCTAGAGAAGTGTCACTGTATTCTCCACACTATGGGTATTATGGAGACAAACAAAGTTGCTATTACTACGTTTCATTCGTCTGGAGCAGCATATTAGTGGTGGCAGGCTTACGAGGAGGGTAGACTAGCGGATGCAGCGCCACTCACTTGGACTTAGTTTTCAGAGATATTCTTGAGGGAGTTTGTTCCCCAGACCCTTCGGGATGCATGGCATACAGAGTTCGAGCAGCTGCGTCAGGGCACTATGACAGTACCAGACTACGCCGTCAGATTCTGTGAGTTGTCCCGTCTCACACCTGCTTTGGTTTCTACAGTTAGAAAGCGAGTCTGCAGGTTCATTGAGGGGCTCAATTATGGTATGCGATTCAACATGACTCGGGGATGGAGATGGATGTTCTGTTTCAGTAGGTGGTAGAGATCGCTCGCAGATTAGAGGGTATGCGGGTCCAAGAGAGAGGGGATAGGGAGGCTAAGAGGCCTCGTGGACCGGGAGGATTTATTGTTCCCTGTTCTGGAGGCAGGGTACATAATGGTAGAGGTTTTGTGGGTCAACCAATTCAGCTCGCTCTTCAGGCTTCATGTGGTGCTTCAAATATCCATGGGTCCCAGAGTACCGTACCAGACAACTCCCACGACCACGTCAGCGAAGAGGTTGCTTTGAGTGTGGGAATACCATCCATATGGTGAGAGATTGTCTTAGACTCCGGATAGATGTGTCACAACGGAGTATTCATGCTATGAGTTCTGCTCCTGATGCTGCTATACCTGCACCGCCAGCTTAGGGTGGAGATCAGGCGGGTAGAGGTCACCCTAGAGGGGGAGGCCTGGCCCATTGTTATGCTCTTGTTGTTTGGGTGGAGGCCGATGCACCAGATGATGTCATTACACGAATAGTTTCGGTTGATTATAGAGATGCATTTATGTTGTTTCGATCCGATCCCATTAATTGGTAAGATCCATCCTACCTTGCTTCAGATATGGTTGTGCTTTGTGATTCTTCTACTATGTTCAGGTGTTCGCGCCAGTTGGGGGATTCTATTGTGATAACTCGTGTCTATCGTTCTGGTTTTGGCTGCTATTGAGGGTATTGAATCTTGGGCGAACTTTCTATTAATTAATATCGTAGATTTTGATGTGATTTCTAGATGGTTTGGTCCGACTTGTGATTTGGGTGTTCTACAGGTATGAGAGTCTGTTACGTGTTGTGGTTTTGGTTCTACGAGATTAAGTTAGTAGAATGGTCTAGTTGCTGAGTTGTTTATCTTACTCGTGATTCCATGTGGAGGATGGGGACCTGGTGTTCTTTGTGAATAGATGTGTTTGTGCCGGCTATGTGCCGCAATGAGGTCATATTAAGGTAAGATTTGTCGTATTGTTGCGTTAACTTGCGTGTGTCTTGCTTCTTCCTTGTGGATTGAATTCGCAGTATAGTATTGGTGGGGAGTCGTACCTGTTGGACTTGTTTGGTGTTCTCTCATATGTTTTTTTTATTTTATACTCAGTCATATTCGAGTTGTGTTTATTGGGTTTAGATTGCGACGTGTGTGCCCATGTGGTGTTGGGTGCTTGTTGGTTGGGTGAGCGGTTATGAGATCTTCATGTTTTCTTGCATCATTGTTAGTGTTTTGAAGGTTTGGAGACATGGTTCTAGCTGATATGAGGTTATTTACCGGTGCTGGATTTGGTAATGGGTAGCTATTATGGTCAGAGTTGTTGTTATGGGCATATGGGTGGTGGCTTATGTCGCGTGGTTATATCTTGTGGATGTATGCATGAGATGTTGCAAGTAGTTGAGATTTTTACTGAGTGTTCGCGCGATGATAAGACACTTTGTGGATGTGAAAATTTTGATTCTAAGGCTTAATGGCATGAGTGGAAGGAACAATTGTCGGTTGGGATGGTGTTGTCGGGCTTATGTGGATTGATGTGAGATAAGATCACCCGCGTGTATGTGTACGGGGAGTTTATACCGTGATTTGATGGCTTGGGAAGAACTCTTGGCACGTTCGAGCTAGGACGAATGTTTGTTTAAGAGGGGGAGAATATAACAATTTGACAGGTCGTTTTGAGCTTTAAGGTTCCGTTTAGTGGTTCGAGGTCTTAAGCGGAATCATACTGTGTATTATGACTTGTGCGCATGGTCGGATTTGATTTTTCAGACGCTTGAGGTTGAATTTGGACCAGTGATTCTCACTTTAGAAGCTTAAGTTGAAAATGTTAATCGGGTTTGACCGATGTGAAAACGACCCCAAAACGGTGTTTAGATGTCTCAAATAGGTTCGTGTCGTAATTTTTGGATTTTGGAGTATGCCAGAATCGAATTCGGAGGTCTGTAGTTTGATTTGTGTTGTTATGCCGAAGGTTGGTAATTCAAAGACTTAGAATTTTGATAAGTTTGATGGTAGGTTGACTTCATAGCTATCGTGTTTGGATTTCTGTTTCGGGACTTGGAATAGTCCCCTTTTGTCATTTGGAACTTGTCCGCAAAGTTTGGTATCATTCCGAGTTGATTTAATATGGATATTGTAGTGAATTATGCACTTTATGTATTACTAGTATTAGCACTCGAGCGGATGCGCGAACACTAACCATGTTAAATATTTGAGTTATTTGGACAAGGTGCTCTTCCCTTTTCGGGAAACTCGAGTTAGCTATAACCAAATCAAAAGCTCTAGCAAACTCCAACAGTGAATTACCTCCCTCTTTTTGAGTTCGAGATAAAATCTTTTACATGATCTAATGATTCAAAACTAATATTCTTCAATGAAAAAAAATACTATACCCTTGCAATGTTGGTTTGACTGCAGCTAAATGAAGAGGTTTCGGGTTATACCCTTCAATTCTTAAAATGTGTTAAATAAAAATTAATGATAGCAATTATATAGCGAAAATTTTATTATTTGTTTGATGTCCATTTATATAAATTGACTCTTCAAACAAACATTTTTCAAAAAGAAAAAAAAATAACTTTTGTTGAATTTTGACTGATTTTTATAATGTTTCTTTCTCCAGCATGTAGGTTCACTTCATTTTATATGTAAGTAAATTTTTATCAACTTTCAATTTTTTTTTTTGTTATCTTGATAAGCATAAACATGTACCCTATATATTACATTTATTTTAAAATAAATTCGCTTTAATCAAGTGTTTTAAAGAACTATAACTGTAGGATTTTAAATGTAAAAGAATTTTATAGTTATATGGAGTATTTTTTTTTTGCTAGAGGTGAAGTAGTATTTATATAATTTAAATTAAGATAACAAAAGTTCCTGCTATGATTGCATATGATTATTAACTGAATTAAGTATGATAACATGGTAACAAAAGATAAATTTCTTTTTATTTTAATTCAAATTTAAAAACTTTATCTATAAATTTAAAATGATCCTTTAACATAGAAAGAATTACAAGAAAATACACATGACTTCACACCATAATAAAAAATGGCCCATATTTTTAAAGTTTACCCATCCTAGCCCATATTGTACATATTTTGAAAGCACTAGCAAATTCAAAATATGTGTTCTTACAACTATTGCTTCTAAAAGCTATGGAATTAAATCTGTGTTCTTACAATCATTGTTTTCGCTCTCTCTTCTTCTCACATCTTCTACATATGCTTCAAGGGGCGGTATATTTTCTGCTTCTCCTCTTGTGTCACCTGGTTGCAATGTAAGAAAATTGAAGAGTAGAAGTCCACCATTGAAGACCATTCAAAGCTTTGCTTTCAAAAATGGTTTTTTTTTGAGTTTGTTAGTTTTTTGGATTGGGATTTGGGTGTTGTTCCAATTGATTGAAAATATCAAAAGGAGTTCAAAATTTAAATTTGAAGTGATTTGGAGTAGATTTGAGCAAGATTTGAATTAAATTTCAGAGAAAACGCAAGGAAGAAGACGAAGTCTATTTTTTGTATAAGTATGTATAATCTTGTATAATAGTGTATATGAGTGTATAAACACATCTTATACACTATTATACACTTTTATATTCATTTATACAAGCGTATATAGATGAACTTCTTCCATGATTTTCAGTTGCAATTCTTGTTCAAAACCAGTCCAAATCTCCATTAAATGACTTCAAAATTTATATACAACCTCCTTATACTATTTCTAACAAGTCTAAATAACACCCACTCCAAATTTCTCACAAAATCAAATTCGGAATTAAACTCACATATTTAAGCTTGCTAAAAAACTAATTTTCACCACCCAAATAGATTTGGTTTGTTGAACTAATATTTGAGTCACAGTTACTGATTCAAAAATTAACTTAAAATCTTGAGAATCTTTTTTAAAAATAAAATAGTAATTTTGAGAACCTATTGGAGTTGAATGTTGAATCTTAACCTATTATTTTTGGATTAGTTGGTTGTAAATTGAAATATGAGCTACAAAATTAAAAAGTAGGGAGTCCAGTTGTTCTAATGTGAAATTCTCCTAAATATATATATATATATATATATATATATATATATATATATATATGATAAAGTTATCATATACTATTGACATTTATTAACTTGCTACTTGGCTTAACTATAATGTCAATTATCTATAATAACTTTATAATTTTAATATATATATAGATATAGATTTATTAAGGAGCGTACATAATTAATAAGTAAAAGTGAAGGGAGTATATTTTAAAATGAGATTGCTCGATCTTATGCAATAAAGTATTTCACGTTACTATAACTACTACTATTGGTGGTCACAGGTCGCCCGGTGGGGGGGTTGGCGTTTTTTTTCTTCTTGCTTTTTTTGGGTCAGGTTAGGGGTGTCAATGCTTCGGTTTGGACGATTATTTTATAAAATTATACTAATTTTTTGATTATTCTATTATGTATAATCAAAATTAAACCTTTTAGAACCGTTCCAATCATGTCGGTTTCTCTTCGGTATCGGTACGATTCTGTTAATTTTTGATATTCTTTTTAAATGTCACGTATAAGTCACTAGTAAAAGTGAAATGCAATAACGTATATACTTTTATAGGAGTTAGCAAAACTCTCTAGATAATTTTACTGATTTAAATGATGATGAATTATGAAAACATGAAAGATGATCAGAGTATAGATCTATCAACTACTCTATTGGTGTGTAAAGAAACCACGCAAAGACAAAGAAAAGATAAATTACACAATTCAAACGATATTAACCAAGTTGGGACTCAAAAATAAAGTCTATAGAAGATTAAATATTCAAAAAGATAAATCTAAATCATACGAAAGGAAACATATTCAATATAATATAGTTTGCTACTCAAAATCGTTGGAATACTTGCTAGTATATACTGGAAATAATTTAGTTTTAGTAGTAGTAGTATAATAAGTTTGAGAATTAGGATTTTGATCTTAATTACTTGTTGGCTTGTAACCATTTTCATAATTCCAAGACCCAAAAAGAAAAATTTAGTACATTATTATTTTTAACTTAGTATAAATATATTTTCCATAAATAAATTTATTCGGTACGCTTCGGTATTTTTTCGGTTAATTTTCATAAAAGAAAAAACATACCCTAATTATTGATACGGTTATTGATTTATATAAAAACTTACAGTTTTATTAAAAGAAACTTAAAAATTAGTTATATACGGTACAGTTCTATACTTTTTATTATCAAAAAAGAAATAAAAAAATCCAACCAAATAGAAATTGGAATTCACATATAAGTAATCTACAGAGAAACCTTCAATCCGTGGGTGGATCTATTAACAACTCGTTAATAGGCACACCCTTCTCATGTTAAGGTATCATCATCTTTTACCTCACTGCATCCATTTTTTTTTTTTCATTTAGTTAATTACATGAATCCTTTTATCCATTTTGTTATACTAGTATTTAACTTCATTTCATTTGTATCAGTTAATGGATTTTGCTCGATCCCTCCAGTACCACTCGTTTTTTTGTTTGTCATCTTCAAAATCAGACATATTTTGTGGCCTACTATTTTTTTTTAATCTTCTTAACGTCGCTGTCAATGGAACTGTACATATGAATAACTACAATAATTCATTGCATCTCTCTCTCAATCTTGCCTCTTATATTAAGACGATGCCTATTGATTTTTCCCCATATCAATTTCATCTTGACAGAGGTTCTCGGTCTTTAATTTTTTCCTGGTTAGTTACTGATTCGATTCTTTCTCTTAGTTTAAGTCCCATATATTGAACGATTCTATATTGAGTCTTAATTTTCTGTTCAATTCTCATGGATTTCTGGTATGTTTTAAGTTCTGAGTACTTCAAAGTTTGCAGAACAATTCTAATAGTGCTTATTTGCTTTATTGATTTCTTCCTGAAAAGGGAGAAAAACTGATCTTAATCAAAATTATTGACAGTGATATTGGTAGTGTGAATTTCATATTCTGAGTCTTCATTAAAGATTTGATTTTTATTCCATAGTATTGTTTCATTTTGGAAAAGTGAACTATTATGGCATTCTTGGAGCTTCTCTAGTTTAATTTGTTCTAGTATGTTTTAATGTCTGATATCAGTGTTTCTGGAAGTTAGAATGTTATAATAAAAGGCTGATATTATTATAGCTGACCCAACTATTTTGGGATTAAAGTGGGCATTCTTGTTGTTGTTTGATAATAATAATAACAATAACTGACATATGGTATTTGTCAGTGCAGATATTTTCTAAAGAAACCGAAAGGTTGAAGCTGCTGTTTATAAGTTAGTGTAGTTACAAGCCTCGATCTCTAAGAGTTTCAGAATATGACGATTAAAAGTCTTAAGCATGCAAATGAGAAGAAATCCCGAAAGAGCAAACAAGCCGTGGTTGATGAGCAATCACCATTATTGCCGACAAAGCATAAGGAAGATGCTGGATTCGATGAGTTCGATGGGGCTTCCTTTAGTGGGGCTGTATTTAATTTATCAACCACAATTGTTGGTGCTGGAATCATGGCCTTGCCCGCGACTATGAAGTCGTTAGGTCTAATTCTTGGGATTGCTATGATCGTCTTCATGGCTTTTCTGACGGAATCTTCGATTGAGTTGTTGATTAGATTTAGCAGGACTTCTAAATCAGCTTCTTATGGGGGTCTTATGGGCGACACCTTTGGAAAGTATGGGAAGATGCTGCTCCAAATATGTGTACTTGTTAACAACATAGGTGTACTTGTTGTATACATGATTATCATAGGTAGGTATCAGTTAATAGCTGAACAACTTCTTAGAAACTTACATTCGTTTATCAACTATTTAAGGTTGTTTTTTCGCTTTTTAATCCATGATAGATTATGGTAATCACTCTTTATAGGTGATGTGCTCTCTGGAACAAATTCAAGTGGAGTTCACCATGCTGGTGTCCTAGAAGAGTGGTTTGGGGCCCACTGGTGGAATAGTAGGTTCTTTATTCTTCTTGTCACCACTCTTGGCATATTTGCGCCATTGGCTTCCTTGAAGCGTATCGGTGAGTTCTTTCAAGAGATATGCCAGGTTCTCGAAATTACACTTTAATTTTAAAATACTTAGCTTCAATGCTATTTTTATTACTCTGAATCTCAGAATTGATCAATTGGGTATTTGTGGAACCTGGTTGCTGTTTGGTGAGTTCAATAAAATTCAATTTCATGATTTCTTTTAGAAATACATGCCCGGATTAGCACTCACTCTTGTTTGTGGCTGGAGTCTTGCTCTTTTTCAAAAATATGTAGACAAGAATAAGTTTAGAATTTTCATTTCTTTAAATCACTTTAGAAGCGTTTGACAAGCTTTAAGACTTAAGCTTGCAAGGATATGCTTCAGCAATCATCTGTTTCCCTCACCCCCCCCCCCCCCCCCCCCCC
>ML281336.1:27500-30508 GCA_005239495.1 Nicotiana undulata | reverse complement strand
TCTCTTTTTCCCCCCCCCCCCCCCCCCCACCCCACCCCACACACACACACATCTCTCTCTCATTCAGACGTGATTGTGGAAAAGAATTTCACATCAGATATGTATTTTATTAACCTTTGAGTTGGTGGTCAGGCTCATATCCTTCTTTCTCTTAACAGAAACTGTTTAGAGTAATCCAGCAGTAGTCTCGTTATCAATGGAATTATCTTCCTGAATTTTGCTATGCAGTGTAGCAAGTCTAAGCTCCTAATATTGCTATTGCAGATTCATTGAGATTTACATCTGCATTATCAGTCGCCTTGGCTGTTGTATTCCTGGTTGTGACTGTGGGGATTACCGTATTCAAGCTAATGAATGGAACCATTCTTATGCCCAGATTGCTTCCTGATGCGTACGATCTGACATCATTCCTTAAGCTCTTTACAGTTGTTCCTATACTCGTTACAGCATATATATGCCACTACAATGGTATGTACTCCTATAGCCCAACTATAATTTTATACATATTTCGCCTTTTCTAAACTTCACTGAAAGAAAAAGCTATAAAGATTTTTTCTGCCAAATGAGATAAAGTTACTTGAAGCATTTATAGTATGGTATCATCATTAGTTGACACTTCACCGTAGTTTCTGTGTTCACCAAACGATAACTCAAATGTAAGTGCAGATACAATGTAATGCATTGAAAGTTCTATTATTGCAAAATTCTGGTTATTTGTTGTATTTTAACACTTGATGATTAATGCCTGTCGTAAATGATATTTCATTATTCAAGTTTAATAATCCTTGCATTCATTTAAATTGCCTTACTTTTTTCTTTTAGTCTATCCTAATATTTTATTTGTTTATTACTTGCAATATATACCATCTTGAAGAAGTGATATTAACTTAATAATCCTACTGTGTGCTATTTTGAACTTCGTCTACACTCATTCAACCAACTATTTCATTCTATATATTATCTTAGACATCTCTGATTGACTTCAATGAAATGTCCTGTCCAACTTTTCTTTCTCGATCAGAATGCTGTCAGATTAGATGATTTATTGTTATAGGAGAGTTAAATCTGCATTTTCATACAATTAGAAATGCAACATTCTGAAAATTGAAAGTTTTGCAGTTCACTCAATAGAAAATGAACTTGAAGACAACACTCAGATCAGAGCAGTGGTGCAAAGCTCGCTTGCTCTTTGCTCAACTGTGTATGTGTTGACAAGCCTGTTTGGTTTTCTCCTCTTTGGTGATGCAACCCTTGATGATGTGCTTGCCAACTTCGATACCAATCTTGGAATCCCATTAGGCTCCCTGCTCAATGATGTCGTTCGTGTCAGCTATGCTGCCCACCTGATGCTTGTCTTCCCCATTGTCTTTTATCCATTGCGGCTTAACTTGGATGGTCTTCTCTTTCCTTCTGCTAGGCCTCTGACTTTTGACAATTTGAGATTTGCATTGATCAGCAGTGGGCTCATTGCCGTCATCTTTCTGGGTGCAAATTTCATCCCCAGCATCTGGGATGCGTTTCAATTCACAGGGGCAACTGCTGCTGTTTGCATTGGCTTCATATTTCCTGCTGCTGTTACTCTCAGGTAAAAAACATTTCTATTTCAGATTTTATTCCAGGGTGTTCACTTGTTCTCATGGTTTTCTTTTTCAATACCTGGGATCCCAGTCTTGCTTAGCGATCTTCCTAACTCCCTCAGCCAAACAAAAAGAGAACGTGGGAACATAAGGATGCTCCATTAGGGGAAAATCTAAGTTCTACATGTTGGAGTTAAACATTCGCCAGAGTTTGTGCAATAAAAAACAGAAGAACAGCTTCATTGGTGCTTTGATGTTGTTGAAATTTTTGGTTGTGGTGCATTTATTGTCATCCTGTGACAGCGTGTCTGACAGATATAGATTAATGTATTCTACTAGTGTATTTGATGAACATATAATTTTAGGTTTTAACATGCTTATTTGTCGTTTTCCAACGGAAGCCTCTCATTTAATTTTTGAGTCTGCTTACTTTCATGTGTGTTAGTTGTTCCTGCTTATGTGCACCTCCCTCTCCCTTCTGAAATGGGTAAGTTGGAACCTAAAGCATGCGTATCTAACTTCTGTATTGGGGGGAGTTAGTCCGAAAACTATAGATATTTACTATCCTAGTTTAGAAAGTTCTTGCTTATACGTGGCTTCTTGGGGAGTAAAGAGGTCACATCTGGAGAAATGTCTGCTAGTAGAACACGTTCATTAATCTTTCTTTTTAAAATCCATTGAAAGGATGAGAATTTGGCAACTTATGTACAGGTTTCTCTGAACAGATACTGAAGCGGAAGAATAACACATGCAAAAAGTGTTTCCCCCCCTATTCTTGTTTCTCAATGTTACCTGCTAAGCCCTTCAACTGTAATAATTAGACCTTCATAAGACAAAACTGAGTTTTTGGTATTGTAATTTTGCGGTTTGGCATTGTTGGCACTGTTGTTGATCGACGGACTAGCCAGTGTTACTGGCTCACTCCAAATTCAAATATTGTAGCTGTCAAAATTTCAAGATTTTACTTAGACAATGCACACTATTACTTTAGTTTTGCCATAGGTCTTCTTCTCCCTCCTACCCAAACGCTTCTCTTTCCCAGGATGTAAGACTGTCCACCATTTACTGATCTAGCTGCTGTCTTTCATGTTCCAGGGATCGGTATGGCATAGCAACGAAGAAGGACAAGATCTTGTGCATATTTATGATTGTCCTTGCTGTCTTTTCTAACGTGGTGGCCATATATAGTGATGCTTATGCCTTGATTAAGAAGAGTTCATCACCACGTGAGTGATTTCTCATGTTGTCTGCTAGCAACAATGAGATGAAACCATCAGTTGCACTCCCGGGGAACTCCCGGGGAAGATTGATGATCATTATGGCACCAGAGATAGTGCATATCCTTGAGGTTGCTGGTTCGTGGTTTAATAAAGCTTATATGTACTACTAGATATCAAAACTTGAGTAGGTCTGCTCAAGATGTATCAAATC
>ML281336.1:0-22500 GCA_005239495.1 Nicotiana undulata | reverse complement strand
GTTCGTCGAGAAGCCGTACAGTGATAGTGCTGCCCCACATGCCATACCGAAGACTTTTAAAATTCCGCCTTATCTGAAAATATACGATGGCACGACCAACCCTGAGGAGCATGCGACCCACTACGTCACCGCTATGAAAGGCAATGACCTCGCAAAAGAACAAGCATCCTCCATTCTGCTGAAGAAATTCGGTGAAACCCTCATGGGAGGGGCATTAACCTGGTACTCGCAACTGCCAGCTCGTTCCATCGAAACCTTCGAGTAAATGGTCGATAAGTTCGTGACGGCCCATGTCGAGGCCAAGAAGTCCGAGGCAAGAGTTAATGATATCTTGCTAAAACACTCCCTGGGAGAAGGACTGAGGGACATCCTCACCCATTTCAACAGAGAGAGAATGACTTTGCCCAATGTATCAGAAGGAATGGCAATAACCGCTTTTCAAAACGGGCTGAACAGAAATGGTTCAAGAGCGACAAGAAAATTATTAAGCCGGCTTATGAAATACCCCCAAATAACTTGGGACAAAATACATAAAGCATATTGTGCTGAAGTTCGAGAAGATGAAAACGACCTCAATGGGCCGACTTATCGACTGACCTCAGTACAAGCAGAATCCAGAAAAGATTGAAGAAGTGATATCAGAAGAGATCCAGCCGCCTCACAGCCATACCGGGAATGACACCTCGCATATGTCATAATTACCGATGTATCCTCACCCCGATCAAGAATAGAGACTCATCGGAACGAAAGAGGTATGCCCCTTTTATTATCCGCTCACATTTTTGCACGTCACCTACGGAGATCGTCTGCGACTTGGAGAAGCTCGGACCAAAGGTAAAGTGTCCACAAAAGATGAGGTCGGACCTGAATACTAGAAAATCAGATGCCCTCTACGAGTTTCATCAAGAACGAGGACACAAAACCGAAGATTGCATCACCCTAAGACAGGAGGTCGTAAACATGCTGCAATAGGGAGACCTCAAAGAATTGCTGAACAACCGGGGCACCAACTTTTCCAGGGGACGCGAACAACATCAAGGGCCGCCGAAGCCGCCTTCAACAGCCCGCACCATTAACATGATCATCGGTGGTGGAGATGACGCTTCCACCAACAACGTGAAGTTCAACATGACCCACAAGCTCAAACGGTCGATCACCCACAAACGATATGATGAACTCGAATAAACTATCATCTTCGATAGGTCATATACCAACAATTTGGCATTCCCTTACTATGACGCTCTTATTATACTTTACGAATTTCAGATACCGATGTAAGACGAATTATGGTAGATGACGGGAGCGAGGAGTGTATTATTCATCCCCGAGTACTCACACAAATGAAATTCGAGGACAAGATATTACCATGCTGCATCACACTAGCAGACTTTAACAATGCAGTTGAACGAACATCTGGCGAGATCACACTCCCCTTAATAGCGGGTGGCGTCACTCTGGATACCACATTCCATATCATAGACCAGGACATGAGATACAACACCATAATAGGGCGACCGTGGATACACACCATGAGAGCTATACCCTCCATCTTGTACCAAGTCATCAAATTGCCAACTCTATGGGGCATATTCAGCGTACGCGGGGAACAACACACATCCCAAGAGTGCTACCGCATCGCCCTAGATTTCATGGCCACCCAACAAATGAGGGATAAAGAGAAGGAAGCATAGCAATCAACAGGGTCGAGGTCGGTAGGCGACGACATCGAGGACGTCATCAGAGACCCCGATGTGGCCGAGGCTGTAGGATCGACCATAGAGGACCTCGACCCTATTTAGCTAGACATCAAGGACCACAACAAGAAATCTTACATCGCCTGAAAACTCTAAGAACCGGGTAATTTTCGCAAATTTTTAATTGCTAACGTGGACTTGTTTTCTTTTAGCCATGTAGATATGCCGGGTATCCCAAAGGAGATCGCCATACACATATTGATTGTCGATCCACTCTACCCCCGTTAAGGCAGGTTCGACGTAAGTTCAATTCCACAATCAATGATGCAGTGCGCGAAGAAGTGAAAATATTATTGGAAAATGGCTCCGTCAGAGATTCGAAATACCCCCAATGGGTCGCCAACATGGTCATGGTTAAAAAAAAGAATGAAAAGTAGTGGATGTGCATATATTTCACCGACCTGAACAAAGCTTGCCCTATGGATTCATTTCACTACCTTATATCGACCATCTCATCGATGCGACAACCAGGCATGAGTTGCTGAGTTTATTGGATGCCTACTCGGGCTACAACCAGATCCTTATAGAGGAAGAGGACCAGGAAAAGGCCACCTTCATCACCCACCAAGGGACGTATTGCTACAGGGTCATGTCTTTCGGATTGAAAAATGTAGGGTCAACTTACCAAAGGCCGGTGACGAAGATGTTCAAAGAGAAACTCAGAGAAATGATGGAGGTATACATCGATGACATGTTGGTCAAGTCCAAAAAGAAAGAAGATCACATCGACCATTTAAGAGTAGCCTTCGGCATACTCAGACAATACGGCATGAAACTGAACCCCGAAAAATTGAACATCGACCATAGGGTTTCCTAGTGTCGCAACGGAGCATCGAGGTCAATCCTGACCAAATCAAGGCCATAGAGGGTATACTAGAGCACTTGACCATCAAAAAGAAGGTCCAGAAGCTAAACGACCGTATCGCCGCTCTGTCAAGGTTCATCTCGCAATCTTCTGATAGGTGCCACAAGTTCTTCGGCGTACTAAAAAAGGAGAACAACCTCCAATGGACTCCTGAGTGCATCCAAGCCCTGAAAGATTTAAAGCTGTAGCTATCCTCGCCACTGTTGCTCTCAAAATCGGAACCAAGACAGCATGTCCTCGTCTATCTCGCTGTGTCCGAAGTAGCTGTGAGCGCAATATTAGTCCAAGAAAATAAATACGCAATCTCCCATCTATTACATTAGCAAGACACTAGTCGACGCCTAGACGAGGTACCCCCATCTTGAAAAACTGGCTCTGGCCTTAGTCGTAGCTTCACGAAAGCTTAGACCGTATTTTCAATGCCATTCCATCTCGGTCGTCATGACTTTCCGCTTAAGAAGCATTTTACACAAACCCGAAATTCCAGGAAGATTGGCCAAATGGGCGATCGAACTGACCGAGCACGATATTACATATCGACTACGAACGGCTATAAAGTCTCAAGTCCTCGCCAACTTCGTCGCTGACTTTAGTGAGAACATACTGCCCGAAGCCGAAAAGGAAGCCGTCCACGCTTCTTCCCAAATACACAACCTCTGGGTCCTATACACCGACAATGCATCTAACGTTTGGGGGACCGGGTTGGGACTCGTACTCGAAGTCTTAACAGGCAAAGTGATTCTCCAGTCCATAAGGTGCCTGGACATGACTTACAACGAGGCCGAGTATGAGGATGTAATGGCGGGACTAAGACTAACACTCAAATACGGGGCAAAGCGGTTGAGGCTGCGTTGTGATTATCAACTCGTGGTCAAACAAGTCACTAGGACTTTCCAAATCAAGGAGCAAAGGTTACAAAAATATCATACCGAAATATGCAAACTACTACCTGAGTTTGACGCATGTCATCTCGACCAGATTCCCCGAGCACAGAATGTCGAGGCGGACGACCTCGCCAAATTAGCGGAAGCAACCAAAAACATCACAACCGGATACCAAAATGTGTTCCACCTCCTCAACTCGTTGATAGACCAAATTGAGGTAAGAACCAAAAATCTAACTTGGGACTGGCGCAACCGTATTATTACATATTTGCAGGATGCCATACTCCCCAATGATAAAAAAGAGGCCAAGAAGTTGCGAATGCAAGCAACCAGGTACAACATTGTTCACAACGACCTGTACAAAAGGACATATGGAGCCTCCCTGGCGAAATTCTTGGGCCTAAATCAAATACGGCGCATCCTTGAAGAAGTGCACGAAGGCCACTATGGAGCTCACTCTATCAATCTAGCTTTGGTCAGGTGCTTCATACGAGCGGGATAGTACTGGCCCACCATGAAAAATGAGGCCGCAGATTTCGTGAAAAAATGCGAGCAATGCTAGAAGTACACCCCAATAATCCACCAAGCAGGCGAACACCTGCACTCAGTGACTTCCCTTTGGCCGTTCATCAAATGGGGAATGGATATCGTGACATGATAACTAGGGATTAGAGATCATTTTACACTCCTTCTTACTTGAGTTTTGATTAAACATATATACAAAATAGTCCCAAAGGCTTACATGTTGTACTTGTTTGCAGGGTTTGGTAAAAAAGGTGACAATTAGTCAACACCAGCTCAAAAAGGAGTGAAACATGCACAAGTACCAAGAACAAGTCCAAGCATAGTGCAACAGATCCACTGCGGTCACATTCCATTTAGTGTGGTCCACAGTGAGGAGATTCAGAGAGGTGCAAATGTTGGAAACTCAAGTGCTGCGGCCGCAAAGCAATTTGTGCGGACCACAGTAGACTCACCGTGGCCGCAATCGACTTTGTGTGGTCCGCAATGATGGGATTCAGAGACTTGGGAGCTTGTAGGATTAATGCCAATACGGTTCGCGATCCTTTTTGTGCGGACCACAGTAGAAGCCACCGCGGCCGTGGTGCATTTTATGCGGCCCGCGGTGGCCTAGTTTAGAGAGAATATTTTGAAGCCAAGAAAGACTCACTGCGGCCGCACTCCATTTCTTGCGGTCCGCGGTACCCCCGCAGGGGTATTTTTTGTCCAGAAAATTTGGCCTAGTATAAATACTTTCTTTTCCCATTTTTAGGTGAGCTTTTGTATTCTAACTTTGAGGGGAGCTCGTGAATGACTATATTAGACTATTTTGAGTAATTGTATAGTTGGTTTATCATTGAATCTTGAATCATTAGCTTGTAATTAAATCATATGGGTTATTCTTCATCTAGTTCTTTGTTTTCTTTTATTATTATGAGTAGCTAGACCCATTAGCTAGGGTTGTGGCTCAACCCTAGTGTGGGTATTTGATGGGTCTTTTGATTTAAGGCTTAGATGTTTATGGGTAGTTGATATTTGGACTGATTTGTGTTTTCCATGTTAAATTAGTGGTTGCAAACACTAATTTGTGCCTATTTGACTTGGGTTCTTCTTGAGAAAGAGAACTTGAGTCTAGGAAAATCAGTCCAACAAGGAATTGGGATGTAATCAAGAGATTGATAGTCCCAATTAAAGGGTTAAACCTAGAGATAATAATACTCGATTTGAGCCTATATTGCTTGCACAATTTTGACACCCAATTGGTCTCGAGAGAGTCAATTAGGGCAAAGTCACTCAAGCTACCGAGAGGTATAGAGTGAGTATTTCCGTGCATTGTCTATATCACAATCCCCAACATAAAGTTTTTGCCTTAGGATTTAGATCCCGTCAAGTATTCACCTAGGAGAATGTCACAACCCTAGTCCCTTTTTCTATTGAGAAAACATCCAAAAAGATATTAGTTAATTAGTTCGTATTGTCACTTAGTCTAAAACCATGGTATAATCACCAAACCATCTGATAAGAAGTGCAATTAAAAGCACAACACACCACTAGATCACTTAGGAACTCAACTCCCACAATCGTAACTCCCTGTGGAATTCGATCCCGACCCTTCGGGTAAAAACTGCATTGACCCCGTACTTGCTACTCATTAGTGGTATAGGCCGGAGCCGATCACTTTTTGGCGCCGTTGCCGGGAGTTATAACGATGTTGATTATCTACTTGAATAGTGGTGTAGAGTGTTTTTCTTTCCTTCTTTTGTTAACGTGTATGTTGAATCAATTCAGGTACTCATGGGGGATCCTTTGGGTAATATTATTCTAGGGGAGGAGGAGTATGACAATGAAGAATATGAACTAAACCAAGTACCACCTCCTAGACGGGGCCGACAGGGCAATGTTAATGAGGATATTCCAGACCCTCCCCAACCTCCACCTCCTAGAGTTGCCCCTCGGGTACTTCCAAACGAGGGGTACGACAGTGCTATTGTCCCACCTAGAATCCGGGCTGGCAACTTTCAAATAACAAATGTGATGCTGACACTTCTGGAGCAGCGTGGATACTTCATGGGAGCCCCCCACCAAAATGCTTACAAGCATTTGAAGGGCTTCGTGGATACTTGTTGGGGTAGTAAGCAAACAAATGTCGCAAAAGATGCCTTGAGGCTTCGGTTATTTCCCTTCTCTCTTCGAGGGAAGGCTCTTGATTGGCTTGAGCGACTCCCTAACCACTCCATATCTACATGGGACGAGCTAGCAGACAAGTTCATTGCACAAATTTTCTCCCCTAGTCACATGGAGGCGCTTAGAGATGAAATATTGGCTTTCAAGCAAGAGCCAAATGAGCCTTTGCATGAGATTTGGGAGCGCTACCAGACCATGGTAAAGGAGTGTCCAAAAAATGACATGACTGAGGCCATGACACAACAAACCTTCTACAGAGGCATAAATACCACCAATCAGTGTGTGGTCAATCAATTGGCTGGGGGCAACTTCATGAAGCTACCGTTCAATGAGGCATATGAGGTCTTAGATGAAATGGCTGACACTTCGTCAGCATGTCAGAGTAGAGCAAATGAGCCTCAAGGTGATCCATGTGTTAATGGTCTTCACAAAGAACTTCAAGAATGTGGGCAAGCAATTGCCGAGCTTACCACCACCATGAATCAACTTGCTAAGGCACATCTTCAACAATTACAAGGGCCGAAGCAAGTGAATGCTATGGAGGGGGTAAATGTTTTGGTGAACAAGATAAGACCTCGGGGAAATCCAATGCAAAACAATAATGTTCAGTGTGACCAAGGATCAAGTGGGTATAGTCAAGAGGATTCTTATGATGATAAAGATGAGGATGTCATGTATGTTAACAATTATCAAGGGCAAGGGAACAATCAAAGCAATAACCAAAACTGGAACAATCAAAGGCAATGCAATTGGAGCAATAACATCAATTCAAGAAATTGGGGGAACAACAACCAACAATGGGGAGGTAATAACAACAATAATTGGAGCGGGAGCAATAATAATAACAATTGGTGTGGAAACAGTAATCGGGGGTCGGGCTTTCAAAGGCCCCTGATGTACCAACAACCCAACAATCCACCCCTCTATCAATCACAAGGCCAAGGCTCCTCAAGTAATTACATGAGTAGAATTGAGCAAATGTTCAAGCAAATGATGGATCGCAATGCAGATTCAGATGCTCAACTTGCCTCCCATAACACCTCCATTCGAAATCTTGAAGTGCAAATGGGACAAATCTCTCAAGCCTTGAACACACGCCCGAAGGGAACACTACCAAGTGATACGGTGGTGAAC
Source organism: Nicotiana undulata (assembly GCA_005239495.1). Lineage (NCBI taxonomy): Eukaryota > Viridiplantae > Streptophyta > Magnoliopsida > Solanales > Solanaceae > Nicotiana > Nicotiana undulata. The sequence goes on along the minus strand of ML281336.1, from coordinate 15,178 downwards.
CCCAAGGGTGGGAAAAACAACGATACCGGTCACACCATGGCAGTGATCACTAGAAGTGGACGAGGCGGTGAGGCTAGTTATTCTAAATAAAAGGAAGTTGTTGGTGATGATGATGACTTGCCAAATGATGAGGTTCTGATTGAGGCTGAGCATTTAGTTAAGGAACCAACAACTAGTGACGTGAGGATTGATATTCATGATCATGAGGAGGAAACTCAAAGAGACGTGAACCCGTCTAGGGAACACATAGTTGACATTCCCGAGCCGGTTGTGTCAAAAGCAAAGGCCCCTTTGCCTAGGCCTCCTCCTACTTATCCTCAAAGGTCGGCAAAGAAAAATCAAGGGAATCAATTCAAGAAATTTATCGACATGATGAAGGACTTATCCATCAATGTTCCTTTGGTTGAAGCTTTGGAGCAAATGCTCGGGTATGCCAAGTTCATGAAGGACTTGGTCGCAAAGAAAAGGTCAATGGAGTGCGAAACTATAAAGATGACTCACCAACTGAGTGCAATAGTGCACTCAATTGCACCCAAGCTTGAAGACCCCGGGGCATTCACCATTCCTTGTACAATTGGTAGCGCGGATTTCGCCAAAGCATTGTGTGACCTCGGAGCTAGCATAAAATTGATGCCATATTCAGTTTTCAAAACCTTGGGGATTGATCAACCTTGGCTACTTCCATGAGTCATCAAATGGCGGATCGATCTATGAAGCGGCCTCTAGTAATCATTGATGATGTGTTGGTGTGGGTTGACAAGTTCATCTTGCCCGCGGATTTTGTTATCTTGGATTGTGAGGTGGATTATGAAGTTCCTATAATCTTGGGAAGTCCCTTCCTTGAAACGGGGAAGGCCTTAGTTGACGTGGAGGCCGGTGAGCTCACTTTTCGGGTTGGCAATGAAAAGGTCGTGTTCCACGTGTGCAAGTAAATGAAGCAACCCAATAGCACAAAAGTATGTTCTTTCATGGACCTTGTCACCGAGGTCATTTTCCGTGGAGGCATCTTTATTGAACCATGATGATATTGTGGTGGATGGCTTGATCGAGAGTACCAGTGCTCTACAAGGCACGGGTTCTTATTCATATGGTCCTCGAAAGTTATCCTTGGATTTGGAGAATTGGAAAACTCCTCTGACAAAGCCTTCAATTGAAGATCCTCCTACATTGGAGTTGAAGCCACTTCCACCACACCTCAGGTATGAATTTCTTGGTCCTTCTCGTACTTTACCTATTATAATTTCATCTTGTCTAACCAAAGTGCAAGTAGACTCTACTCTCAAAGTGTTACAAAGGAGAAAGAAGGCCATAGGACGGACACTTGCTGATATTCGGGGAATAAGCCCCGCATTTTGTATGCACAAAATCATTCTCGAGGATGGAGCAAAGCCTTCCGCTTGATGCATGGGCCGTCTACCCAATCTCGGATAGTGCTTGGACTTCTCTGGTCCAATGTGTTCCAAAAAAGGGTGGCATGACCGTGGTTCAAAATGAAAAGAATGAACTTATTCCTACAATGACAGTCACAGGTTGGCGGGTATGCATGGATTACCGAAAATTAAACAAGGTGACTCGCAAGGATCATTTCCCCTTGCCTTTCTTGGATCAAATGCTTGACAGACTTGCGGGTAAAGCTTTCTATTGCTTCTTGGACGGGTATCCAGGCTATAACCAAATCTTGATTGCTCCAGAGGACCAAGAAAAGACAACCTTCACTTGTCCTTATGGGATATTTGCTTTCTCTACGATGCCTTCAGGATTGTGCAATGCACTCGCCACATTTCAGCGGTGCATGATGGCAATTTTCACTGACATGGTTGAAGACTTTCTAGAGGTATTCATGGATGATTTCAGCGTGGTTGGGGACTCCTTTGATGAATGCTTGAACAATCTTGATAAAGTCCTCGCTCGTTGTGAAGAAACCAACCTAGTGCTCAACTGGGAAAATGCCATTTTATGGTTGAAGAAGGGATAGTTTTGGGCCATAAAATCTCAAGGAATGAAATTGAAGTAAACAAGGCCAAGATTGAGGTCATTTCCAAATTTCCACCTCCACCTTCAGTAAAGGGAGTCCGTAGCTTTCTTGGGCATGCCGGGTTCTACCGGCGCTTCATTAAGGACTTCTCGAAGGTGGTCAATCCTCTTTGCGAATTGTTAGAGAAATATGCCAAGTTCCACTTTGATGAGAATTGCATGAGTGAATTTGAGTTGTTGAAGCACAAGCTAACCACCACGCCAATTATCACCGTACCGGATTAGAGCTCTCCTTTTGAGCTAATGTGTGATTCTAGTGATGTGGCAGTGGGGGCGATTTTGGGTAAAAGGGTCAACAAGATCTTTCACCCCATTTACTATGCAAGCAAGATAATGAATTCCGCCCAAATGAACTACACCGTCACCGAAAAGGAGTTATTGGCTATAGTATTTGCAATGGAGAAATTCCGTCCTTATATTATGGGTGCCAAGGTCATAGTTCACACCGACCATGCGGCACTCCGGTATCTCATGATGAAAAAGGATTCCAAGGCTAGACTTATGCGGTGGGTGTTATTGCTTCAAGAGTTTGATTTGGAGATCATTGATAGAAAGGGGAGTGAGAACCAAGTTTCCAACCATCTCTCCCGTTTGGAGGAGCGAGGGCGACCTAGTGATGATCTTGAGATTGATGATAGCTTCCTGGATGAACAACTTCTCTCCGTTACTATGCAAGAAATGCCATGGTTCGCGGACATCGCCAACTACATTGTCACCGATGTTGTCCCGTTTGAGCTCTCTTCTAACAAAAGGAAGAAGCTTAGACGCGATAGCATGGATTATTATTGGGATGAAATGTACTTATTCAAGATATGCAATGATGGTTTCATCCGGTGTTGTGTGCCCAAATAAGAGCAAGGGTCAATTCTTGAATCATGCCACTCCTCACCTTATGGTGGTCATCATGGAGGGGAAAGGACCGCTTCAAAAGTGTTAAGTTGTGGTTTCTTTTGGCCTACTTTGTACAAGGATGCTAGTGAGTTGGTCAAGCAGTGTGATTAATGCCAAAGAATGGGTGGCATATCCAAGAAACAAGAAATGCCTCTCACTACAATTCTTGGGGTGGATATTTTCGATGTTTGGGGAATTGATTTTATGGGGCACTTTGTTAGCTCATGTGGAAACACCTACATACTTGTGGCGGTGGACTATGTTTCGAAATGGGTTGAAGTCGTGGCTGTGCCTAATAATGAGGCCCAAAGTGTGGTTGGCTTTCTAAAGAAGAATATTTTCACAAGATTTGGGACACCCCGTGCCATCATCAGTGACGAGGGGTCTCATTTTTGCAATAGGGCCTTCGATTCATTGTTAACCAAGTATGGAGTCAATCATAAGGTGTATACTCCGTACCATCCTCAAGCAAGTGGCCAAGTGGAAGTGTCTAATCGTGAAATCAAGAATATTTTGGCCAAGACAGTGAATGCTAATCGGACTGATTGGTCCCGGAAGCTAGATGATGCTCTGTGGGCTTAACGGACCGCCTTCAAGACCCTAATCGGTATGTCTCCTTACCGGTTGGTGTATGGCAAGGCTTGTCATCTTCCGGCGGAATTGGAGCATAAGGCACTATGGGCTTTGAAGAAATTGAATTTGGATTGGGATAGAGCTACAAATCTCAGAGTTGATCACCTCAATGAGCTAGACGAGTTCAGATTTCATGCATATACTAGCTTCTCTTTGTACAAAGAGAAAATGAAGCATCTCCATGACAAATATGCCAAAGACCGATAATTCAAGGTGGGAGACTTGGTGCTTCTTTTCAATTCTAGACTTCGTCTCTTTCCGGGAAAACTCAAGTCTAAGTGGAGTGGCCCGTTTGAAGTTGTGTTGGTTACACCCTTTGGTGCTCTTGATCTAAATAACAAGAGTGGGGAGATTTTTCGTGTGAATGGGCACTGGTTCAAGCATTATCTTGGAAAAATTGAAGATAGCCACGTGGTGGCTTTGATGAAATTCATTTGAACATGGTAACATGCATCGTGCCGCGATGTTCAATCAGGCGCTTCTTGGGAGGAAATCCATGTGTCTTTATTTTTGTTTTTCCTTGATTTTATTTGTATTATAAGATTTGCTTTTGGACTAACTGGTTGTGGGATGTTGTAGGATTGTTTTGATGCAGTGCAGGACTAAGTTGGAAAAAAATGCACTCTCTGAAGTTTGCACTGCGGCCGCATTGCATTTTGTGCGGTCGCAAAGGCCTTGGTGCGGGGGAAATATTTTAATGCAGTCCGCAGTATGATTGATCAACAAAAGGGATCTCTCTGAAGTTTTCCACCGCGGTCGCAATGCATTTTGTGCGGTCCGCGGTGGACCATTGCAGTCGCATTGCATTTCTTGCGGTCCGCAGTGGTCATCTCCCTAGTGCTTCATGATTTTGAGTACCGCGGACCGCGGTGCCATTTTGTGCGGTCCGCGGTGGGTAGGTGAAGTGTGCCCCAGGTCCTTTTTTCTATAAATAGGGCCTGAGGCCTTCATTTTGAACTTTTCTCTCTCTTCACACTTAGTAGACAAAAACACTGTTCATCACTCCTACTGCTTGACTTCAACTACAAAGTTTCATTAATCTACACTTCATCTCACTTCTCCTAATTTTAATTTTGTTTTCTTAGTTGTTTAAATTTGTTATTTTCTTTTAAGTAATTGTTTTTATTCTTCTTTTTCTTCTTTTTCTTCCCTGTTTCTTAATCATGAGTAGGTTTTGTTTAATAATGTTTAAATTAGGGCTAATTAGTTAAAAACACTGATTAAACACCTAGGGGATCAATAATATGTGATTTTAGGCTAAAATTGGGATGAATTTTTGAAACCCTAGGTTGGTCTGTTCTTGGCTCACCGCGGTCCGCGATGGTATTTGGTACGGACCGCGATGGTATGACTTCAGAAAGGTTCCAAGTAAGGACCGCGGCCGCGATGCATTTTGTGCGGTCCGTGGTGCCTTAATGCGGACCGCAATACCATTTTGTGTAGTCTGCGGAGGCCTTTATCAGAGAGTGGGTAGTCTGAACCCCACCTCAATGCGAACCGCGGTGCATTTTGTGTGATCTACGGTACCTTCTTTGCGGCCACACTTCATTTTGTGCGGTCCGCGGTCTGCTATTCTGCAATTCTGCCTTCAACTGCCTGCAATCTTATTCTTCACTGATTCATCTAATACTGTGATACTAACAAACTTAAACTGAATTCCACTTGTAAACAATGGTTCAATCACGAGGCGGTGGTAGAAAACAATAGGGAAAAGGAGAGTCTTCCTGGGGTAGAGAAAAGGGCACGATCAAATTGACTCCCCAAGTCCGGCAAGTTATCAAAGACACCAGGAAGACAATAAAAGCCATTGATAGAGCTGCTTCCCATTCGGGAAGTGAGTATGTGCCCTCCCGTGAGGCATCTGAAGCAGACTCCGTGCCAGAGTATGTTCCTGACTGGCCGGAGAGGAAAAGATTGAGAGATTCACCTCCGGGCTCCTCTACTTCCCAAGCATCAGTACAAAGGTCTTCTGAGTTGTCTGATGGCTCAGCTGCAGGCAGTGACAATGACTATTCTACCTCACCTACAGCTTCACTATCCGGTGAGCATTCCGCAGAAGAAGAAGGAGGGGGTGAGCCCCAAGTAGGAGGAGTAGATAGAACTAGGAAACTGGAAGCATGGGAAGATAGGTTTGTGAGTGAACCAGCCTATCACAAGTTCTGAGAATGGTGGCCCGAGAGGAAGTTGATACCGGAGCGGAAATTCATCACAAAAGACCTTTTGCCTCATAACCCCAATGTGCTGAAGCAGTTCAAAGAGAGAGAAAACTGAGACTATTTCACATGCTAAGTGGTGGAGGCCAATGAGCACTTAGTCAAGGAGTTTTACACCAATGTTGCCCACATCAAAAAGGACACTAAAGTGACTAAGGTGCGAAATTTGACAATCATGTTTGACGGAAAAACGATCAATGATTACCTGAACTTCCTGGAGGAGGATGAGACATTGTACTTAGAGAAGCTAGCTTTGGGGGAGAATGCCCGTACGTGGTTAGCAGAGTACTTGGCAATCCCAGGTACCACACCAGAATGGTTGACAATGGGAGTAAAAATTCTGAGGAGAACCCTGAACTTCGAAGCAAAAGGGTGGGAGACATTTATGTGCAGCAGGCTTGACCTCACCACTCACGAAAACTCTCTTCATATATCCTGGGCTATATTGGTGGCATCGATTATGGCGGGGTACCCCATCAACATCAGTAATGTGATGTCCAAGGTGATTACAAGGGTGGTGAACGAAGGTGATAGATCCTACCCCTTCCCAAATTTCCTGATCATGTACTTCGAGGATCAAAAGGTAGAAAAAAGGAAGTTTGATGTGAAGGTAAAACCGAAGACACCTTTTCCCTGGTATAGTCTACAGGGTGATGACAACCATAAAAGCAAGAACCCCAAGGACAAATCCATTGTTTCTATTGGCCAGTCTGAAGAGCCAGTAGTAGTAGTGGCTCCTACTCAGCCTCCTCCAGCCACCCCAGGCATGGATCCTGGACCCTCCATTTCTACAGCCCCAGATATCCCCTCATCTGCTGCATATCCATTGACTGCCCACCGCTTGAGCCAGACCCTTTCCAGTATCAACAACTGGATGTAGGCAGCCACTTCCAAGTTGTATGTACTTTCTACGTCGGTGGAAACCCAGTCTACACCTCCTCAGCCACATGTCCCACAGTCAGTGGAGGACACTCTCAAGGAGCTTCTGGACAACCAAAAGAAGCTCCTAGAGAACCAGCAGTTGATCATGGATGCTGTTACTTCTCGTGGAAACGCATTGAAGGATCTTGCTAAGGAGTCAAAGAAAATGAGAAAGACTTGTGCTTCCAAGGAGTCAGTGAAGAAGTTGAGGGTGGAGGTAGAGAAGATGAAGGCTGATCACTTGCCTTTGGAGCTTTTATTGCATGACCCAGCTCCAGCAGCCCAGCTTGAGCCAGAGGAGGAGACAGAGAGGCCAACAAAGAGGAAGAGGGTGATTCCCCGTACTGATGATGCTGTTATACAATTGACAGACCCGCAAGGAGGTTCCTCTAGTCAGCCCCAGATTCCAGTACAGGCCCAGGACCCAGTGGAGATACAGGTCCCAGTGGAGACACAGGTTACTGGGAGCCAATCACAGGTTCCCGAGCAGTCCAAGGACCCAGACTCATGAGCCTATGCAGACGGAGGGCCAATATGGAGTTTCTTTTTACTCTCTCTCTCTCTCTCTCTCTTTTATTTTGAGTTATTTTTGGTTAGTTAGCACTGAAGACAATGCTAGATCTCATCTGAGGGGGTAGCCCTATTTGGATGATTTGGATTGTATATATAACACTATTTTCTTTTATTATGATTTCTTCTTAGTTTTGGTATGTACATTATTTTACCATTCTAGTTTACTTTTCGTATTTTGCAACTTTGGTCTGTATATAAAGTTACCTTTTGATGTATATATTCATTCCCCCTTATGTATATTCGACTAAATCCCCTTTTGTATATATTTATTCTATTTTCCGCATTTTTCCTTTCATAGCTTCTTATTTTATTTTTGGAGCTTCTTGTTTTGAATTTTTGCGTGCAATAAGCCTTTAGTTTTCTTAATGCCACGGTTCTTTCCAAAGGTGGAATTTGTGTGAACCGGGTGGCTCTTCCCGATGATGGATGGCATGACAATCTTCTTAAGGGTTTGAGTTCGTTTTCTTTTTGCTTTTTGTGTAAATAGTAGCTAGTGAGTAATGGTACCTCAGTTAAAGCTTCACTTGGTCCTAACGCATTTGCCTTTGATCCTATGGTCAAAAATAAATTGTTGTGTATAGGATGGTGAAAGTTTTGACCTTGAGACTCTTATGTTGACCGATAATCATCAAGTGTTTTTTCGGGACCATTGCGTTGCTCAAATCTTAGCTAAGGTTGTTGTAGCCCCCCCCGACTCTGTCTCTTTAGCAATCCCATAGCGTGTGTGGTGAGAATTTTAATTGCAAGTCCAAGTTCTGAGCCATTAGTCTAGAACTTGCCCTGAATATTTGTCTAGGCGAAATCCTAAGTGTAGTTTGACTTGAGATGGGATTATAGTCTCTCCTTGATCCACATGATGTCATGAAAACTTCCATAGCCTACCAATGATAATATCCCTAGTCAACCCTTTTGAGCCTTAGACCTTTTTATTTAAAAAATTACGATACAAGCCTTTACCCGTTCTGACCCTCTCTTGGCACCCTATCTTTCCGTAGCACAAGGCAAAATCATAAGTTTGGGGGAGAGACGAGGATTGCAACAAAGTTAAAAAAAAGTCCAAAATGAAGAAAAGGAAAGGCAAAGAAAAAGAAAGAAAATCAAAAAGTCAAACAGAATGAACAATCTAGAAGAAATAAAGGGAATCAATAAAAGATAAGAGAAGAAAGGTGTGGAACGTTTAAAAGGAGAAAAAGGTTTGAAATGAACAAGAAAGAGTGACAGTGTGTCTCTCTAACCCCTCAGAAAGAACTTAATGACTCAACAAGTCAAGAGCAAAATGAAGCAAATGAAGTGCTTGAGGGAAGATGGAACCCACCTAGACCAAATATTTCCTACCTTGAACCAGAAACCTTCATTATATCTCCACAAAAGCCCTATATGATCTTAAGTTTAATGAAGCTTACATTAGTGGTGACTCATATAAGGGGCAAGCTTATGGTACTTAGAGCCGGACTTGAGACCTTTCCTTGAGAGAGATGAGTGTGTTTCCATTATCGTCATTCTGAGTGCTACAATCTAAAAGTGAGGTTTGCTTAGGGAGAGTTGAGGAGTATGAGTTTGGGTTACAATGACCAAAGTAGTAGAAAGAGTTTCTTTGATGGGTTGAGTCAACTCTGATGCTCTCGTGTCACACTAAATCCATGGTGTTTAGAAGGTCGAATGTTGTTAATGATTCATTTGAATTGAGGGCAATTGTTAGTCCCAATTGATGTTAGAAAAGGTCACTTTAGGGCAGCTGAATTTTCTTGGATTTACTCTTAAGAAGTGGGTCTTATTTTGTTTGCTTGAGGACAAGCAAAAGCTTAAGTTTGGGGGAGTTGATAACTAGGGATTAGAGTTCATTTTACACTCATTCTTACTTGAGTTTTGATTACAAATGTATATAAAATAGTTCCAAAGGCTTACATGTTGTACTTGCTTGCAGGGTTTGGTAAAAAAGGTGACAATTAGTCAAAACCAGCTCAAAAAGGAGTGAAACATGCACAAGTACCAAGAACAAATCCAAGCACAGTGCAACAGATCCACTGCGGCCTCATTCCATTTAGTGCGGTCCGCAGTGAGGAGATTCAGAGAGGTGCAAATGTTGGAAACTCAAGTGTTGCGGCCGCAAAGCAATTTGTGCGGACCGCAGTAGACTCACCGCGGCCGCAATCGACTTTTTGCGGTCCGCAATGATGGGATTCAGAGACTTGGGAGCTTGGAGGATTAATGCCAATGCGGTCCGCGGTCCTTTTTGTGAAGACCGCAGTAGAAGACACCGCCGCCGCGATACATTTTATGCGGCCCGCGGTGGCCAAGTTCAGAGAGAAAATTTTGAAGCCAAGAAAGCCTCACCGCGGACGCACTCCATTTCTTGCGGTCCGCGGTATTTTTGTCCAAAAAATTCGGCCTAGTATAAATACTTTCTTTTCCCATTTTTAGGTGAGATTTTTTACTCTAACTTTGAGGGGAGCTCGTGAACGACTATATTAGACTATTTTGAGTAATTTTATAGTTGATTTATCATTGATCTTCTATTATTAGCTTGTAATTAAATCATATGGGTTATTCTTCATCTATTTCTTTGTTTTCTTTCATTATTATGAGTAGCTAGGCCCATTAGCTAGGGTTGTGGCTCAACCCTAGTGTGGGTATTTGATGGGTCTTTTGATTTAAGGCTTAGATGTTTATGGGTAGTTGATATTTGGACTGATTTGTGTTTTCCATGTTAAATTAGTGGTTGCAAACAGTAATTTGTGCCTATTTGACTTGGGTTCTTATTGAGAAAGAGAACTTGAGTCTAGGAAAATTAGTCCAACAAGGAATTGGGATGTAATCAAGAGATTGATAGTCCCAATTAAAGGGTTAAACCTCGAGATAGTAATACCCGATTTGAGCCTATATTGCTTGCACAATTTTGACACCCAATTGGTCTCGAGAGAGTCAATCAGGGAAATGTCACTCAAGCTACCGAGAGGTATAAAGTGAGTATTTCCGTGCATTGGCTATATCACAATCCCCAACATAAAGTTTTTGCCTTAGGCTTTAGATCCCATCAAGTATTCAACTAGGTGAATGTCACAACCCTAGTCCCTTTTTCTATTGAGAAAACATCCAAAAAGATATTAGTTAATTAGTTCGTATTGTCACTTAGTCTAAAACCATAGTATAATCACCAAACCATCTGATGAGAAGTGCAATTAAAAGCACAACACACCACTAGATCACTTAGGAACACAACTCCCACAATCGTAACTCCCTGTGGAATTCGATCCCGACCCTTTGGGTAAAAGCTGCATTGACCCCGTACTTGCTACTCTTTAGTTGTATAGGCGGGACCCGATCATGGCCCCCCTCCCGGTCGGACGAGGTAACATACAATTTTTCTTAGTTTTAACTAATTATTTGTCTAAATGGGTGGAAGCCGGAGCATTCGCCCAAATACTTTAACAAGAAGTAATCATCTTCATATGGAAGAACATCATATGTTGTTTCGGTCTCCCCAAAGAAATCAGCTGCGACAACAGACCTCAATTTGCAGGAAAGAAGGTCGCTGACTTTTTTGAAAAATGGCGCATCAAAAGAATATTGTCAACGCCTTACCACCGGCGGGTAACGGGCAAGCGGAGTCCTCCAACAAGTCAATACTGAACATCATGAAGAGGAAACTCGAAGACACCAAGGGACCGTGGCCAAGAAATATTACTAGAAGTACTCTGGCGTACCGAACAACGCCAAAAACGAGCATAGGGGAAACACCATACTCATTAGTCTATGGGACTGATGCAGTAATACTAGCCGAGGTTGGGGAACCCAGTATAAGATACTTCCGTGAAAACGGATACCATAACAATGACAGTAGAAGGCAGGAACTCGACGAAGTCGGGGAACAAAGAGATATGGCATACGTAAGAATGGTCACCCAAAAGCAACAAGCAGAATGCTACTATAATTAGAGGGCAACGATCAGGACACTTAAAGTCGGGGACTACGTGCTTAAAGCTAAAACACAAGCAAAGACCCACGAGAAGGTAAACTAGGAACAAACTGGGATAGCCCCTACCAAATCACGGCAGTAGCAAGCAAAGGGTCGTGCACACTAGAAGCAATGGAAGGAAAACGACTACCAAACAACTGAAAGATTACACACCTCAAGTACTTCAACTTTTAAAGGATGAGGCCCCCAAAGTCGCGCTCTTTTTCCCTCAGTCGAGTTTTGTCCCAATTGGGTTTTCTCGAAGAGGTTCTTAACGAGGCGGTGATGGGGATACTTCAAGGTTTAAGTGTGCATAGACGAAGACACTAGACGACCAGTTCATTGCTCGATCTCTCAATATTTTTCCAGCTGGACACATGAAGGGACTCGATAGACCGGGACTGGGACTGAACTACCAACCAGCGCCCGAAAAATATGTAAATCTCTTTAAGAATATGAACAAAGAACAAGTACATGAAGCTTAATTCTGCTCTTCCCAAGCAAAGGTTACATTCGACCTCGTTCGAATTAACACCTATTCGGCCTACAACCTCAATTAATTAAAGGTTACCTTCGACCTCGTTCGAATTAATACCTATTCGTCCCATGGATTTAATTAATTATAGGTTACATTCAACCTCGTTCGAATTAACACCTATTCGGCCCACAACCTCAAGTAATTAAAGGTTACATTTGACCTCGTTCGAATTAACACCTATTTCTCCCACAACCTCAATTAATTAAAGGTCACATTAGGCCTCGTTTGAATTAACACCTATTTTGCCCACGAACTTAATTAATTAAAGGTTACATTCGATCTCGTTTGAATTAATACCTATTCAGCCTACGACCTCAATTGATTAAAGGTTCATTCCACCTCGTTCTAATTAAGACCTATTCGGCCCACGACCTCAATTAATTAAAGGTTACATTCGACCACGTTCGAATTAACACCTATTCATCCCACAATCTCACTTAATTAAAAGTTACATCCGACCTCGTTCGAATTAACACTTATTCGGCCGACAACCTCAATTAATTAAAGGTTACGTTTGACCTTATTCGAATTAACACCTATTCGGCCCACGACCTCAACTAATCAAAGGTTACATTTGACCTCGTTTGAATTAACACCTACTAGGACCACAACCTTAACTAAAAAAAGGCTAGTTTCAACCTCGTTCAGCCTACTCAAACGAATTCGTTATGACAAAGGCAACCAAGCAACAAAATAAGAAAAACGCACAAACCCGAACAAAGAAAAGGAATCAAATACGAATAACAAAACACTTCATACTTAGAATATAATTTACAAAGGTTTCCCTCCTACAAAAGTACACACAAGTCTGCGGCTAAAAAAAAATGAATAACAACTAATCACCGCCTGGCCCAGCAGCGCCACCAACTTGACCGCCCAAACCATATCCACCTATCTGCTCGCCATCGCTATCGCCAACGGGATATTCATCCTCATACCAGGAAACCTGTTCGATCTGATCCACGCCCGCATCCTTCTCGTTGTCGCCGACTTTCGGTGTAGCGGGATCATAGCCACAAGAAATCCGAGATTTACGTGCCTTAGCATGAGCATCCTTGAAGTTGGCTTCTGAAACAACGCCTGTCCTCATCAGATCCCTGAATATATCTAGCTGGACCTCGGCGTGAATCCATTACTCGTACAAATCTCGTAGAATATCAGGAAATGCAGTAGTGCAGGACGAGGACGGCTGAGCCAACAACTATGCCTTCTCGGCCTCGAGAACAACAACTCGATCACTCAAAGCCTCTTTCTCCAACTTCCCTATCCGCTCCTCCCTGAGCCTGGCCGTCTCCAAAGCACTCTCCTGCTCAGAACGAAGAATGCGAATCTCGATTGTTAAAGCCTCCGCCTTTCTCGCCGTCGACAACTGAGCCAACTCCGCCTTCTCTAAGCCCACTGCCTTATCAGCAAACTTGCCACTCAGAGCGTCCGCTTTGAGTTGACACTCCTCAAGATCGACGTGTAATGAAACCACCTGGTCTTGAAGATAGGCGCATTGATCCTCAACCCCCTTTCTCACCTCGAGTTCTTCTTCTTTTTCCCTAACCAACTCGTCATCCTTCTCCTTCAGTTTGTTTCGGAGAGCCCAAAAATTGTTGCTCCCACGAGCTTCCTGTAAAGCTCGCGGTGTTCATCACGGTATTCGCGATATTTCTGCTCCATCTTCTGAAAAATGGCCTTACACCTCTCCTCCCGCTGGGTGCTCTCGATCTCCAAAATCACTATCTAAAAGGAAGACAAAAAACGAGGAATAAGAACAAAACCGAGCTCAACAAAAAAATAGAGAAAATCAAAAGGCTTACCCTAAGAGCGAGGACGACTATACTAATCGACAAAGTAGAATCCTTTAGCTTCTCAAGGGTTTTACCCTCCACATCAGAATAGAGGGACCAAGAGAAGGGACCACTTCCTCGGTATTCACCATAAAATCCCGGTCCAAGGGGATCGTAATGGTTCGCGTAGTCCCCTCCAATCTCACCTGAAGCAGGGTAAGTCCTTCCCCCATCATCCTTACTTCCTCAACATCCATATCGGAGCCCATCTCGTAACCTTATTCAGCTACGCATCTCCCATTGTGTCAGCCCAAAAAGAAGGATCCTCGGCTGGTAGCAAGGCCGATGGCTCATCTAGCTGTAAGATGTCAAGGACTCTCGCCAACGGTCCCTCAAAATTCCATCACGACATCAGGGAGAGACGTACCCTCATCGACCCCTGATGACGGTCCCTCAAAAGTTGCTTTCCTTTTGCAGAATGCTGAGCAGGAGCCTTCGGCCTTCTCGAAGATCCTCGGGTTGAAAAAGAAAAATTAGAATGTACTACACAAATTCGTAACAAGCAGGCGACCATAAGTTCAAAAGGCATGGACAAAAGATAATAAACGTATAGATAAATATAGATATATGAACTCACAAGTTACTGAAGGCGCGGGCCCGAGTTTCTTGATAAAAGTCTGCCATTCATGAACATTGTGAGGCAAGATCTGGATGACCCAGTCGTGAATGTCCACGACCTAAGGAGGGGGCGAAGTCTCGGCTGCACGAGGAAGACGAAATGTTAGACTACGACTAAGACGGGCAAAATAAACGCTTGGCAGGAGATACTTATAAACATAATTCCAATTCTCATGGAATCTGCTCATGTTGTCCACCACGTCCTCAGTCTTGACGGAGAAGTAGTTGAGCCAGAACTAACGATTTGCTTTATTGCCTATCTTTACTACCAAACGTTTTCTCCTCTGTGACGCAGGTGCAACATCATCCCTTATGGAAACTAGGGGCGAAGAGATGCATCAGGTAGAGAACAGAGACCCCACGACCAGTCAACTCCGCAAATTTCATCAATATACGGATAAGCTTGTAGATGTAAGGGAAGAGTTAGGCCGGGCAAATGTCGTAGTAGCGGCAAAATTCCTTTGCCAATGGGAGAAGGTGTCACGACCCAAATTCCCAACCTCAGGGATCGTGATGGCGCCTAACACCACACTTGCTAGGCAAGCCAATGTTAGAAATCGTTTAGCTAATTTCCTTGATTAATTATTTGAGCATAAATAAATAAATTTCAATTGAGCCTAATTAAAAAAATTCCCAACAAAATAAACTAAAATGATAACAATAGCCATTTAAATAGAACGAATCACGAACTAATTATGTAAATAACTCTAAGACTACCCCAGGGTCTGGTGTCACAATTCACGAACTACTAAAGAATACTAAAAATATTGGGCTGAAAGAAATAGTGTAACTGTTCTGAATATACTAAAACAGTTTTATAAAAATAGGAGAAGACTCCCGGGATTTGCGAACGCCGACAGATATACCTTGTGTCTCCGAATAGATAGATGGGTGTTCTAAAAATCTCTATTGCTGGATAGTACCTGGATCTGCACAAAAGAGTGCAGAGTGTAGTATCAGTACAACC